>JAHWFP010273451.1:90740-110964 GCA_023313725.1 Lithobius niger
GGGGGCAGGGGGGGCGAGCAAGCGCCCCCCCAAGAGAGAGCCGAGGGGGCGTAAAAATCACATTTGAAAAAATATGTTTATTCGTTGTTTTCTTCAAAACCTTTCTTTTTCCATGGAGCCATTAAGCAATGCAAGAAAATATTTTCCAGTAACGGTAAATTGGTTGCTATAGTTATCAGTAATACCAAGTTCAAGAACCATAAAACCAGGAGGCAGGAATCCAGTGTCAATCATTCAATATAAACCGATGCTCAAAATTTTTAAACGAGCTCATCACTTGCCAATCTCAATGGTAAACCCAATTTTTTTTGAGTTTGGGGTTTGAGGCTAACTACATAGCACGGACTGTATTGTGGATGCACTAATAAGCATGGCGTCTTTAGTCTTCTGTACAGCCGAAACAGCTGAAAAGACTATTGCAACGACTTTGTCCGTTCGTCCTTTTTTGCAACAGTACAGCAAATTCGGAAATTTCAAGAGTCGGTCGAATTCAATTCTACATGAGTGAGTCGTTATTAAGGCATCGTGCCCCACTGTTTTCATCATTGGATACAGCAACCAAAATTTAATTAAAAAACGCGGCAAATTAAAACATAGTTGCTTCTTTATAGGTAGTAGGCTTCCTCAACGTAACTCAACGAGATAACACTTGATTGTCACATTTAAACACTACAGGAAAACATGCAACTGTAAAAACAAAAAGATCTCATTAACGACATACATTAGCTTATTTAAAATAGTCTCGACACCGTGTTACATGGATGAATAGGCCTACTCTCGAATCATATTGTCCTGGTTAGCTGCTACTTACGAAATTAAAACGGCAGGTAAACATTAGGCCTAAAATCTGATAATTACACGTAAAATCTAAAACGAGGCCTAAAAGCTAGCACGTTTTTAACTGGCAGTTCTAATGGTTACTAACTTTTGATTACATAATGGGGAGAGGGGGGAATTAAGGCTTAATGGCGCATCGACAGCAAGGTCATTAGCGTCCACAGTCACAATGCAGTGATCCGGGTTGCCACTGCGCCACACATTACAGAGGTGTTAAACAAGGGTGAGGGGGGGGGGGGTCTGAAGCCAACTCCACTGAAAAAAAACATTTTCTTACTGAAATACAAACGTATCAGCTAAGTATTTAAAAACTTGCCCCCAACATGGAGTTGTTCTTGTGCACAATACTGGCTGAAGGGGCGTAAAAATATGTAATTTGCCCCCCCAGAACAAATATTTATTTACGCCACTGCCTACAATTCACCCGTAATTTAGTGAAACATGGAGAGGCAGCATAATTTTCATTACAAATTGATTTATGTAATGGTTTCACGTCACTCTCCCGTGTTAAAGCTAAAATGTTCGTTGCCCATTTGACTTGCCGTCCTATATTACAATTACCGCTGCTTTCGGTCGTTATCCTATACTTAATTATCCTTGCTACAATTAGTTAAGGCGCGAGCCTTTACTGTAAAGTTTGACCTCGGTCTCTCATGTTAAAGCCGAAATTTCAATGCCTAATTTCTAAGCCGTCGTTCAATATTTTTCACTGAAATTGTGTGTATGATCTTTGTGGGACTTAGGCAACACGAGTACCAACTTTTATTAATTCCTTATTTTTCACGTTGGAGATCTGGACTTGGGCTGGAATCGTGAGTTTCATTTTTGTCTTATGCGGTAATGGACTTATTTGGACACGTTTATACGATGGTGTTTACAGACTAAACCATTTTTTTTTTATCGTAGAAAGCTGGTCGCTGGTTTCGGGAGGTTTCGGGCGCTGTTACAAAAAAATAGAAATTTCAATTGGTCGTCCCGTTCCGAAGTTACGGGGAGGAAGGAAATATTTTATTGAGAGTTACGGGGCCCTGAACGATCCGTTGTATTGTTTTACATTGTTTTAAACATTGTTTTTATGCAACAATGCTAATCAGCACAC
This sequence comes from Lithobius niger, assembly GCA_023313725.1. Taxonomy (NCBI): domain Eukaryota; kingdom Metazoa; phylum Arthropoda; class Chilopoda; order Lithobiomorpha; family Lithobiidae; genus Lithobius; species Lithobius niger. The sequence continues at coordinate 92,677 of JAHWFP010273451.1, forward strand.
GCCAGACGCAAAGCGTAGACTAAAGATTAAACAAATGCTAACACTGCTGGTGAGCTAACAATTTAGCCGTGATTTAGTGAAACGCGGAGAGGCAGCATTATTCTTATTACAAATTGATTTATGTAATGGTTTCACGTCACTCTCCCGTGTTAATGCTAAAATGTTCGCTGCCTATTTGGTTGGCCGTCCTATATTACAAATAACGGACAAAGCCGCTGATAAAGAGCTGCGGACAAACCATCTTCCAAAAGAAAGACTTGCCCTGAATGAGCGACCGAAGCGAGCGAATTCAGTGCATTTGCAACGAGTACAGAAAACTGACTTGGTATGTCAAAGTATGACGAATTAGAAAACAAAAACGAACTTGTTTGATGTTTAAGGTAAGGTTTAACTTATCCGAAGTCAAAACAGCAAAGGAACTCAAATAAACTTTCCTATATTGTTTCACATACCACAGTGTTCCTATACTGTTTGGTCCACGTGAAACCTTACTGCTGTATTCAACCGTTAGACACGTAAATAAAATAAAACCATATCTCAACTTTCAAAATTAATGTACTAATAACACAGTGTATAATACAGGCTACGCACTCGCCTACTTTCCGGGTTAAATTTTTCAGCATTATTCAAGTCAAGTCGTCTCCTTTTCGTTTATCATTTTCGTTTACCACTTTTCAAGATTTCATATTCAAGACTTCAAGACTGGCATTTCATTTTTATTTTCAACGACATTTCAGGCTTTCAAGAAGTCGCACGAACCCTGAACTACTTAATCTGTCGGTCTGTACTAGGCAGACTAAGACTATTATTTTTACGATTTTTCAGCGATGTCCATTAGCCAAGTAGAATGATCCACTCTCACCTATCCTGTTCTAAAATAAAAACTGTAAAACTTTGTTTTTTTAATTGACGAGCCTTATGTCAGCCGAAGCAATTAATGCTTGTATGGCTGAACCGGCTCAATTTTGAACATTACCAGATTTTTTTTAGAAAAGAAGAAATCTCGTAAAGGGAGGTGCCATCCCGGAGATTCGACCCGGGAAACCTCCAATCATCGTCGGGGCCGAAAGATTGTCCAGAATTAGCCAGAATACATCCCATAGCCGTTGAATGAGAATGGCAGCATCTCATGCTACCCTGGCCGGCAGTCCTGGCGCGGACTTTGCCAATGGTCCCATTTCCAGGGGTTCGACCAGTTCCACAAACCTCCAGCAACCAGGCTGAGCTTTCTCACAGCTCAGCCACGATGACCATACAGCAGTTAGTTTTCATACAGTTTTCAGTAAGTTTTCGCAATAAGATTTGCATACAGCAGTAAGTTTTCACGTGGACTAAACGCTACAGGAACACTGCGGTTTGTGAAAACTGACAGGAAAGCTTATTTGAGTTCCTTTGCTGTTTTGACTTCGGATCAGTTAAACCACTAGTTCATCAAACTAGTTCGTTTTTGTTTTCTAATATTACAAAGCTGTATGTGTTTTCAAACTTGGTCTCCGTTTTATTGGTCATAGTTCAAAACATCAAATATATGGAGAAGGTTATTCTTATGTAACTTTTCTAGTAACTGCTGTTCCCATTCAAAAAAAAAATATCGAACAAATTATTTAAAAAAATTATCATTCACTGAGAACAATCTTGTTGCCCAGTTTCAGTCCTATATTTTTTCATTACATAAATTTTCATATTCTGTATTTGTTCTTTAAGCTTTAAATAGTGATTCTTAGACCGAAATTTCTAATTCACAAGTAATTTATACTTTAAAGAACTGTCGATCTTTGGCAATTCTGTTTGTTAAATGTGAGTTTAGAGTCTATACAGTATAGCAAGTATTCGTCCCCACACAATTTCAAAAGTGGTGGGTGGGGAAAGAGCATCGGAAACAAAATACAACGAGCACAAAAAAAAATATTTTAAAAAAAGGGCAGCGAACGAACTTTTAATCGAAGATGTAAATTAGGGTAGGTAATATTTTCACGACTCTGCATTCAAAGGACTAAAAAAGTAGGCGTCTAAAAAGTCTACGTTAGCATGGAATCCTGGAATTCCTACTGAAACCCTCGAAAAGCCCTTCATAATTTTATTTATCAAAAGGGCACGCCAAAAAAAATGGGGGCACGTGTCCAAGTGCCCAAAAGTGCGGGCACCCTTGTTAGTGAGCCACATGAAGATATATGTACTCAATGTTCTAAGTAAACCAATTATATTCCGTTCCAAGATTTTTGTTAAAAAAAAAAGCACTAGAAAGAACAACTCATAAACGAGATAAAAATCAGTACCTTAATGGGGATGAGGAGATGGACGGAAGTGGCAGGGAAAAGGAAAAAAGGGGCGACACCACGTGGATGGACGAGGACGAAGGATTGGAAGGGAAGATGTACTTAAGTCAAGGGTGGGTTGGTTTTTATTTTTTTATGCTTTGCTTTATTAATATTTTGTTTTTAAGACTATTAAATTTAGGAACAGTATTAATAGAAACCATTAAAAATAAGGGAACCGAGACCGGCAGAAAGTTATAGCAGTGGGCGAAAATGAAGGGTGAGGGGGAGGGGGAGTTGGAACCTCCGTTATGAAGATGATTTTTTTAGCTTGTTTTTCAGGTTTTTTAGTCTTCTGTACAGCCGAACCAGCTGAGAAGACTATTTCAACGACTTTGTCCGTCCGTCCGTCGCTTTGTTCAACTTCACAACGATACCAGATAGAGGCGACCACGGTTTACTACGTTAGATTCAGTGTGAGAAGTTAGTTAAATAACATAGCACATTAAAACATTGTTACTTCCTTATAGCAATAGACTTCTTCGACGTAATTAAATTAAATAATAACATTTGATCTCGAATTGAAGTCCTAAGATGACACAGAATAAAAACAAAAGAATTTTAGCTTCATTTAAAATAGTCTCGTCGCAATGTTGCATGAATGAATAGCCTTACCATCGAACCAAATTCTCCATTAGGACTGTAGGCTACTTACGTAATTAAAACTGCATAAAAAAAATCACGTTACCACGGCAACGTCAATTTGCTACCAGTCGAAGCTGGCTTTACCAACAGCGTCTCTCCCGTCACTTCTCTACTACCACTGATCTATACTATATGCTACGTTGCGCGTTACATTGTAACACTAACTGTGTGCTCGGAAACGAATGAATAGGCTTACTATACAATTCAAATCTTCGTTAGTTGTCACTTACGAAATAAAAAGCTGCAGATAAAAATTAGGCGTGAAAGCTGACAATTACGCCTGAAATGTAAAATATGCTTAAAAGTTAACACATTCTTCAGCGGCAGTTTTGATTGTTACTGCTTTTAGATTATATAATAGAGATAGCTGTTGCAATGCGTGATAGAAGTGTGCGCCTCTCCATTGGTAGTGGCGGAACTGCCCGGAAGACCGGATGCGACTAGGTAGTCGCTGTTATAAACGGTACAGAAAGCCAATTGGGCTCGATAAGTGTTAAATAAATACGGATGCAAACCTATGTACGTTGCCTTTTGGACTTAAATGTCAGACTGCCTGAGCGGGGAATCGAACCCACGACCTTTGAAACCAAAGGCCGTAGTCCTAAGAGCTCAGCCATACTGACATTGCCATACATATTTGGCGATCATATTTGGCCATGTCAGTATGACTGAGCGGTTAGGAGCCCGGCCTTTGGTTTCAAAGGTCGTGAGTTCGATTCCCCGCTCAGGCAGTCTGACATTTAAGTCCAAAAGGCAACATAAATAGGTTTGCATCCGTATTTATTTAGGTAGTCGCTGTAGCCGCTCGTTCTTTCTCCCCAGCACTTCCGTTACCTCCACACTCCCAGTGTGGCGAATCACACGTGATGTGTCCCGTTTCTGCCTTTTAATTTTTTAATCTTTTATCTTTGAATGATGAAGCCAATCTTTCCTCATTGCTTCGAAATATAAGGTACTGTTTTCAATCTCATTTTAAGGGCAGTGCTTTCTAGTGCCTTTTTTAAAACTTTCCACGCATCTGCTACACTTTTGTAGATTTCTGCAGCAGACTTTACTAGAGCAGTAAGTCTAAAGCTTCAAATCACTAGCATACGCTTATTCGCATCTCTTTAAGCAAATGCTAGTTCCAGCCACTTTTACTGGGTATAGGCTAGCAAATACTAACACTAAAATTTAAAACTCGTAGAGAAAGCTAGATTTTTATTCGGACTGCCAATTGACACGACTGCTTACTCTTAACAGAATATTCTAAATCGAATTAAAATATTTGTCGTCGATATATTGAAAATTTAAACCGTTACGTACCAGCACCAGATTCTTCTTAGATCTACCCATCAACTTAGTTACCAACTTAGTTAAGTAAGCTTTTTTAATTCCTTATAATAACAATATAGCAATAATAAAAAGTTTGTTGTGAAAACAACTGGAATGCGAAGGGGCCTGTTATACTCCATTGATATGCATCCAGATTAAAAAGAGAACCGACCATGAGAGTTACGGATGGAAGAGTGATCAGCCTTAAAACTAACGAAACCCCATAGGTCAACCTTTTTCAACTAAAGACTGAGACAGGAAAAGGAAGGTGCTAAAACCACCTCTGGCGGAAGGCTTTTCCAGACATATTATTTTACAATTATACAACGGAACTTTTGATAGCCCAATCTTGAACGGTTTACAACAAGCTTAAACTGGTGACCCCGAGTTTCTTCGCATCTACAAATAGTAAATGCTAAAGGACGTGGGGACTTGCCTGAATATATCACACCACACTCGATGTGATATAGGTTAGGCGTTGAATGACCTATGTCGTATCGAGTGAATGCTTTATTAACTTTAGATTTGATGTGAGCTGCTGACTTTAAATCACTCGAAAAGATGACACTAAAATCCACGACGTTACATTCAGTTTCAAGACTGTTTCGGTAACGCAGTATAAGGGACATTTTTTTTCTAATTAGTTATAGAGTTTTACACTTATTTGCAGCAACTGACAGTAGCAAATTTTTGGACCAAAGCTTCAACATCCTTAGCAGCATCCCCAGGTGCTTTGGGATGGAAATGGCCTCAGAATCACATTTAAGGATATTAACATATATTAAGAACAGTATTGGTCTAAAATACGAACCGTAGGGTTTCCACTGGTGACTTTTATTGACTTACAGGAGATTGACTTACCGACACAAATCCTCTGGCAAGAAAGATTCAATAGAATTTAGGATATGTTGTCGACGAGAGCATAGTGGTTCAACTTGAGCAGTTTGGAATGAACCACGGAGTCAAAGGCTTTGGAAAAAGATAAATGTAAATGAAGACCACCAGGGAAACATTGTCAATTGCCCTAGTCTAGATGTACAAGAATTGTAGACGCTGCAACATAGTACTTTGCCCTAATAGAAATCCACCCTCTGGTCACTAGCCACGATGTTAAAGGAATTTGAGTGCATGAACTTGTGGTCGCGAATAAGGTGTTCCAAAATATTTCACGGGACTCATGTAAGGGAAATGAGTTTATGATTTCCAGGGTGGCTGCAGCGAAAAACCAAAGTCAAATATGAGTGGCAAAACAAGTTCGTCGTTTAGTCTGTACGAGCTTGGCAGAGACCATCAGGCCCGGTTGCATTGTTAGTTTTCAGGAAGCAGAGCAATGCATAGACGTTGCCGGGATTTAGGGCAATGCTGCCGAATGTGGGAAATAACCAAACATTAGGCATTTGTGGAATACCTCCGTTATCTTGCTGAAATTTTGCACAAATTTCTTGTTAAAAAATAGTGTTGTATTTTCTATGACTTAAGTAAGCAAGGCTGAGTCTATCGGTACTGGTGGTATGAAGTGCTTTGTTCTGGTCTATTATCTAACCTATTACTTAAGTCAGTTTTGTTAGTTTATTTATTGAACACTAAATAAAGTATCAAACAGAAAACTCAAACACTCATCCCACAGGAGTTGATGCATGCCCGTAGTGTGAAGGCTGGCAGAAAAAGAAAACAACAATTGATCAGGCTATTTGGCTAGCAAAAACAAAATGTAGGCACCAATAAAATATTAAGATCGAGATAGAAATCTACATGTATATGCATACAAACACAACATATTACTGAAATTGGAGATAAACACAAAATATAATGTGAAGAGATGTGAAAATTGTAAATCTATTTACAAAGAAAAACTTTAGGAAAGTAAAAACAACAGAATACTTAACAATAAAATGCAAAACAAACAAAATCATAAACAAAGGCTGCAAAACAAACAAAAACATAAGCAAAGGCTGCAAAACAAACAAAAACATAAGCAAAGGCTGCAAAATATCAAAATTTGCAAGAAAAATAATGGAACGTTCAGCTCACTATGTATTTGTAAATGCAGTCGTCGTGCCATCGTTTAAAGCCCAGCACTCACGCTCAGTTTTGAGTAAACTAATATCCTTAGCAACCTTTTGTATTACAAGCATAATGGTGTTACAGAAAAAAGACAATTTGTGAGTTGTAATTCACCCCACGATGGCAATGAGGCTTAACACGCCCAACACTTCTTGTTTATAACAGAACTGTTCAGGATCGCTGTTATCACCGTAAACGTTACAAAACCGACAAACATTACATAACCTGTCTTCTCCTTTTGTAGTGATAGTAAACTGACTTAGTAATCACAACTGTAAAATCTGGAGTGATATGAAATTTCATGTAAAAGTTGTTTCACACTTCTGTAATAATACTCTGTAATACTGATATATCAGAACACATGAGGAATTACACAAACATCAAACGTATACACTTACCCATAGCGACGAAACATATTAGTCCTACAAGAGACCATGTTGCCAAACCAGTCATTTTTACTTAAAAGAGGCTGACTACTACACCACACGCAGACACGCCAACTAACGCAATACAATTGGCCTGTTACAAGTCTTCAGACGAGCTCAAGTTACCAAGTAATATCGAGATACAGTTTCACATCCTTCCAATTGTAGAATGCGTAAGACAAATTCACTGCAAATTATTACTGGTTTTATTTGGTCAGACATAATGATTCGCTTATCGTTTACAAAATACTAAGACGAAGGTTGGAAGCAACAGGATTCTACTACAGCTAAAATCTTATTGTCATAGGAATAAGTCTTCATGTTATTAAAAAAAATGGTCTATTTATTTATTGATTTCACGTGGTCAACCACCTAGCAGGATTTCTTATTTAAATTCTTGAAGTCCGTGACGAAAACATGGGACGAAAGATAAGGCGTTTACATCATACTGGGAATGGACAGAGTGTCGATGGAAATAACCAAGATAACGAAATAACACTTCACCAAAAATATTTGAGCAAAGTAGAGCTTATTTTCATTAAAAAAAAACATTTATAATGTTAAGATTGTTGTTGAATAATCACGTTATTCCTGTACGAAGAAACAGATGTAACACTTTTTGGTACTGCAAAGTTGTAAGGAGTTCCGTGTGTGGCGCATCCAGCTCAGAATGCAAGACATGCTAGCAATGTGCATCAGCTTCAATTGTGACGGCATCAAAGTCGAACCTGCCAACATTATTTTTTAACATACTCTGTTGCTCATTATTGCACTTATAGCCATTTGTTATGCTTGTATAATTTCATCTTAATGTTTAAAAAAAACAGAGTTAAAAAAACTAGCGAGACATATATTAACATTGTAGGATTTGAAACGGACGTTAATCCGAATATTCCTTTTCATAGGAGAGTGAAATAGCTTTGGAATCTGAAGATAGTCAGTGAGGGTCGGTTTTCTGGTTATTTGCACGGAAGAATGGCCAATAATATACATGCAGCTAGTACTTTTATCATAGGCGTAGATGTTCACCATGTAAAATCGTTGCATATCATAAACAGAACTAACCAGAAAGTTACAGCCTCTTATTGGTAATAGTATAGGCAATAATATTATAGTCTATATTTATTATAGTCTGTCTGATTACATCCATAAACCACTTGCTACTAGTGCCTTTTTCGATTGATTCAGTTTCGGTTTTGATGTCACACAATCGATACTGGTTCACAAAGCTGGAGCGTTGCTTGCATGCAGGGTGTGCATGTGCAATGGAGCAATTGAATGCTTGCAGTCAGAGCTTACTTTGTGCACACTGATTAAAAAGCTTACCCAACAAGCTTTAACATTGCAAACATTTTTGTTTGCTTTGTGGTCATCATTTTAATTTTTCATTGAAACAATAATTTTGCTGGTAGTTATTTTATTCATTGAGTGTTTTAGTTGATATTTTTTAGTTATAATTAATTGAAATTAAAAAAATTCATTGGACTTATACTTAACTAAAATTAGTAAAATTAAAGTTGCTCAAATAACGAAACCAGCTGTTCATCCATAAAAACAATGGGTTTTATTTACAGGAAGTCCCTGTTGTACAGTAAAATTTTTAATTTTAAATACCAAATTTCTGCCGTTTTTAACTTTAATAAAAAATTTTAATTCAATAAAATTTTTAACTTTTAAATATTCAAATTTAACATTTTTTAATATAAATTTTTCATTTTTATTTTATAATTGGTTTAAACTTTTGTCTCTACCTGGAAACATTTTACAAAACTGTTTTCCAGTTAATTGAAAGCGGGCTGGTTTGTAAGACTTTACCCTATAAATGTAGCAAATGTATGCGCTCGCTCACTCATGTGATAAACAGCTATTGTATAGATTGTGCAAAAAGTGAAAGTCATATAGCATGACTCGTGATTACGTCGTAATTATTTAAGTCTAACACTAAATACCTAATTAAGCCGAATAGGCGGAGATAGAGCTCAGTGTAAGACATGGATTGAATGATAGATTGAGGCATACAGGCATCGTTTCCTATACGTCCGTTTATTATATAGACATGAATGACGTAATAAATGAATAACGTGCACTTAACTGAAGTACGTGTGGGAGTGCCTAATTGATAAAGGTAAGATATATGCAGTTATATATTTTTTAGTGCTAGATGCTACATCCCACCACACATACAAAAAAGAAATTGTATGAATAATGTTTTTATGTAAGAAATCTTACATTATAAACCAAAGTCTCATAGCAGAAATTAAGCAACAGCAACGACCCCCGGAAGGGGAACAATGAAAACGTGCGCGTTCAAACATCAACAAGGGAATTCAAACATCGCTAGTTTTGATAGTTCCAGTAAGGAAAATCCAGAGTACATGGGCAGGTCTCAATTGATGCTTCTGGCATGTCAATTGATCTGAACGAGGTTCTCGTGCAAGATGTTATACAAATCGGTGTGGGGTTGTGACGTGTAGAGCCATTTGTGAGTTCGTGCGTAACTTGATGTTGACTCGGTCCTGCTTGTTTTTCCATCATCTTGCCAAATACGAAGTTATTCAATAATGTAAAGTAGTGCTTTTTGAATGGGACGGTCGACAACTGCCTTTATTCCATATTAAACTCAATTTTACCACTCATCCATGTCCTCTAATTTAATGCTAGAACTCCACGTACATGGCGAAGAATCAGACCAGGTTTACGATAGAATTTTTCAGTTGCGGTTATGAACGACATACCGCTTCTTATGCAGGATACTCGGAATGAGCTTGGTTGCTGGTTTGATCTCGTGACCCAGATCTTTCTGCAGATTTTTCGAGAAGGGTGATACGAATTCCTCTCCGATCTCTAGTTTCTCGGGGGCCAAAGGATAATCATTGTGACTGTCATGCAGCTCTTGGGGATACTCTAGCTCGACCTTGAGTATGTAGCCGATCTCCGCATCATCGGGTACGGTATCGATGTTGAATGTTCCTATTTCTTCCTTCATCAGGTGGTGGAATCCGTCATATAGTGGAGGGGTGAACATTGAATATTCGTACAAGTTGTTCATATCGAGGTCAAGGACATATGTAGAAGGTCGGCTTGGATCGTAATGGTTGTTTGGTAGGTGTTTGTTTGTTTTCACGTATCTCTTTACTATGAACAATACCGTGTCATGGATGCCAGAAGTGATCATGTTGTGCTTGCCAATGTGTATGAACAGCTCCAGTTTGAATCGAATCATTCGGAGGAGAGACAACTAGCTGAATCGTGGAGTCGAAATAGAAAAACAAGGATCCAGCTTGTTGATCCAGTCCCTGGCCTACACCCCCCTAGGAATTTTTGAGTGGACGGATGAAACCTGTTACAGGGGTCATGTACATTATAGTAGATTTAAAAAACAGAGGTAGACATCTGAGAAACTTCATCCGAATTTTCCAGCCCCAATTATCCAATATGGCCGTTTTTTCGATGAAATTGAACATACCTTTATGCTTTCACCTGTTCTATCGAATTCCAAAGAGTTACATTGGCTTCTGGATGATTAAAACATGTCTGTAATCAAGCCACCTGCACAACGATACTAAATTTATGTAAATATGTCAGCCGAAAGTGGTTAAAAAAATGCTTTTCGAAACAATTAAACGATACGGAAAGAATAGATCCCCACCTTTCAGAAAATTCTAAGTATGTCCATTTCGGGATATTATAGGGCTCCTGAGAGCATTTTGAATTCGAAAATCACAGCACACTTCCGCCACTATGCCATTACCTCTTCACCTTTAAACGGGCTTAGGACGGTCCGTATCTAAGTTAAACGATTTCGGTTGGGGTTGATGGAGGACTAGATCCCCATCTTTCAGAAAGTATGTCCATTTCGGGCTATTAGAGGGGTTGCAAGAGCACTTGGAATTCGAAAATTACCTTACGCTTTCACCGCTATTCCATTACCTCTTCACCTTTAAATGGGCTTAGGACGGTACGTATATAAATTAAACAAATTCAGTTAGGGTTGATGGAAAGAATCGATCACCACCTTTCAGAAAATCCTATGCATGTTCATTTTGGGCTATTAGAGAGTTCCCAAGAGCACTTTGAATTCGAAAATGACCTTATGATTTTGCCACTATGTCATTTCCTCTTCACCTTTAAATAGAGTTAGGATGGTCCGTATCACAGTTAAACGTTTTCGGTTAGGATTAATGGAAGGACTACATCCCCACCTTTAATAAAAAGCCTAAGTATGTCCATTTCAGGCTATTAGAGGGCTCCCGAAATCACTTTGAATTCGAAAATCACCACACGCTTTTGCCGCTATGCCATTACCTTTTCACCTTTAAATGAGTGTATGACGGTAACTTTTTAATAAATACAGATACAAACCTATTTACGTTGCCTTTTGGACTTATATGTCAGACTGACTGTGCGGGGAATCGAACCCACGACCTTTGAAACCCACTATACTGACACAGCCTTTTTGAAGAGTCATATAAATACAGATGCAAACTTATTTACGTTGCATTTTGGACTTATATGTCAGAATGCCTGAGCGGGGAATCAAACCCACGACCTTTGAAACCAAAGGCTGAAGTCCTACCGCTGTGCCATACTGACACAGCCTTTTTCAAGAGTCGACTAAATACAGATGCAAACTTATTTACGTTGCATTTTGGACTTATATGTCAGAATGCCTGAGCGGGGAATCGAAACCACGACCTTTGAAATGCAAATGTTTGCAGAGCGACAACGACAGGATACAGTCAACACAAACCTATTTGAGGATGATCAAAGTACTGACCTTCAAGACAACAGGGGAGGATACTCTAGACATAGACGGATTTTTCAACAAAGATCAAATGCTGAAGGATTACATGCTAGTAACCGTAGGGGCCAGGGACCAACTCAAGGATATTCCAATTAGCAGAGGCAACAACCGGCTCAGTCAGTGGCAGCTATTCCAACTTTAGGCTTAACTGACAACACTTATGCCAAAGCCTTACAGTCACTCAAGACAGGACCTACACGTGGATCAAAATTGTGTACAGAAACTGGTGAGTTAAAAAGAGTAGGCGACTGGATCCTCTTCCTTTTACCAGGATTTTCCTGATGTCCATCTTTGTTGCCATTTTCTCTTTCCTCTTAGTTCGATTCTTGCTGTTTAGTTGGCTCAATCTGTTGATTGCAAACCTGAGAGCCAGAGAAACCAGTCGATCTCTTTGGGTTCCCTTCAGAAATAGGAATGTCAATCGTAAGCATGGGGGGGGGGGGGGAAATAAAGCTTAATGGCGCGTCGACAGCTTGGTCATTAGCGCCAACCTCAGTCACAGTGCAGTGGTCCGGGTTGCCACTGCACCACTCATTACAGAGATATTATTCAAACCCCTAACCTAAATCTTGTCATACATCTGTACCTCCTGCAAAAATTGAAAAACACCGGACAGAAGGACAGACTTATCGCCCAATCGACGCACAATGTCATGCGGAAGATGGAAACGACGACGAAAACCATCAAGATGGCAACAATCAACAAGGAAGTGCCGGACCGTAAGTGGCCGCCGACACCAATAACATTCAGGAGGGTCAACCCCCCGCAAAAGGAAACAGTGAGTAAGTCGAGTGTGACCAATGCGCAAACGGGCCAACACCACCTCCTCACGGCGACTGCGGCAACACGCCGAGTGCCATTCTTCAACAGTGCCTTTAATAGCTCGTAATTTATTGCCGTCCTGTTCATCCCACGAGGCTTGCCAAAAAGCGTGTAACCTTAGACGCAGAGTTGGAAAAGCGTCCGAGGGAACAAGGCTGAGATCCCTTCCGAGAGGGCCAGAAAGGGCCCCTTTTACTGCAGAATCCGCTTGCTCATTTCCACCTATCCCAAAATGGCCCGGGATCCAGCAGAAAAGCACGGTTTTCCAGCAGTTTTCCAGGCAAGCGGGAAAGCAAAGCTTGGACACGTTGTGTCAAGGGGTTCCGTGGATTGTAAGTCGCCAAGGACTCCAGGGCACTCATGGAATCGCTAAAGATAATGAAATGCGTGCCCTGAAGGCCAAGGGTCCATTCCACCGCCAAACCGAGAGCCAAAAGCTCTGCAGAAAACACAGAATAGCTTGATGGAAGGTGATGGGCAACCGTCACTCCCTTACAAACACAAGCACAAGCCACGCCAGCGTCTGACTTCGACCCATCAGCCGCTGATAACCAGCATACTGAGAACGCAGCCGCCGGAACTCCTGCAAGTACCTTGCTGGCAGAGTGGAACCCTTCGGGAGGGACGCCAGAGCGAATATGAAAATGCCACTTGGGACAAGCCAAGGGGCCACTGGCATCCCCCCCAAGCCTCAAGACGCTGGGCATCTCAAAGGCTATCTCCGGACAGAACTGCTAGAGCCTATCGCGGAAATCACCCTTACCCACCCTGCGTCTACCGACTCTGGCCCAAAAACCCAAAAACCCAAAAACCCCAAAACCATGGACCAACCAGGACTGGATTCCACAGCACGTAAACGCACAGCATACTGAATGGCAAGCTTCCGCCGACGAATGGTCAAAGGTGGCTCCGAGGCCTCAGCATAGAGGCTGACCACTGGAGAAGTTCGAATTGCCCCAGTCGCCACACGCAGGCCACTGTGATGCACAGTGCAAGTAAGCATGGTCCAGTTTGCTGCCCAGAGGAAATAGTCGATTGGTCTTGAGAGCATGAAACAGTAGTACCAGATGCATCAACAGTTGTAAGAGGGGAAATTCCTGTAGGCTGTTTTGAAGGAGTTCGAATTAATTTCTTGGATGTCTGATTGTCATGATCTAAAAAAACTTGTTCTGCTTGTGAAACATCTCCACTTCCCGAGGTGACCTTTGCTTCATAATACTGTTTGGCCTTTTCCTGGACTATGGAGTCAAAGCCTAGCATGACGTGAGCCCAGTTGATAGTTTCTGCATTCTTTGGATCCATCAATATTTACAGATAAGCAACAGCAAAACAGATGAATTGACAGGATTTTCACTGATTTTGATAGATCAAACCGAAAATTCCCTAAAGAAAACCCGAAGATGTAGTCCAAAAAAGGGGAGGGGAGGGGATGTAGTTAAGGGGAGGGGTCAGGGTGTTCCCAAGGAACCACCCTGGTCCAAAACTATCATAAAAAATTTCAGGCAAATACGTCTATAGCTGGTCTTGAACCGGCGCGGTCAATTGTATTAGGTAATAGGCCAAAACAAGATGGCTGCCTCCACTTAACTGGATGAAAACACTGCACTAAATCACCAATAAATCAATCAAAACACCACACAGCAGCACCAGACCACTCCTAATGTGTCCCCTAAGCATTCATAGTCCAAAATAACTTGCCATACAGTTGCACAAACGACAAGAAACCACCAAATTCAGCAAGACAAGCAGGAGCAGAAACTCAGCCAACCTGCCCCAACGTGGAATAGGCCCACGACCCAGTCTCAATCTCCTGACCAAATCATTAGGATCATTGTAGTATTTGAAATTTACTTTTCTGACATATCTAGGTTTTTTTAACCATACCAGTTCGTGTTTTCTCCACTTTTATATCATCCCAAATAGGGGCGATTATCGTTATTTAATGCACGTCGGTGACGTCACGCCAACACATCCCAATGCTAAAAGTGTAGCCGTTATATACGGTTAATATGAAAACCCACACACGTGACCGTTGGTTAATTTTGATAACCCGCACTTTATCGATAACCTACACTTTTTTTTGATAATCTAACACTTTTTCCACGCTCTACACAACCACTGCTCTACCACGTGACATACTCTGCAAAACTACCGTACACAAAACAAATTCAACCAACATAAATAAGCACATTTGCAACCTGCGACCTTTATCGTACTAACACGAAAAAAAAAACCTCGCGTAGGCTACTATGCTAGGACCCCACCCGTGCAGGAATGGTCCAATCCTCCAACCTTTCACTCTGACAGTACTAAAACTAGGCTACCGATACTTGTAAACACACCTAAATACACCTAAAAACATACGATACTCAAGCGAACAGCACATTTATAACCTGGCGACATTTTACGCACTAACACGAAAAAAAAAAAAACCTCGCGTACGATGCTAGCCCTTTCCCCACCCGCACCCACGAATGAATAGTCCAAGCCCAACAACCCCCGACAACCCTTCGTTCCGACGGTACGAAAACTAGCCTACTGACACCTTCTAAACACACTTCAAAACCTATGAGAGGGGGGGGGGATTGAGGCTTAATGGCGCGTCGACAACTTGGTCATTAGCGCCAACCTCAGTCACAGTGCAGTGGTCCGGGTTGCCACTGCACCACACATTACAGAGATGTTATTCAAACCCCAATCTAAATCTTGTCATACATCTGTACCTCCTGCAAAAATTGAAAAACACCGGACAGGAGGACAGACTTATCGCCCAACTGACGCGCAATGTCATGCGGAAGATGGAACCGACGACGAACACCATCAAGATGGCGACAATCAACAAGTAGGTGACGGACCGTAAGTGGCCGTCGACACCAAGAACATTCAGGAGGGTCAACCCCCCGCAAAAGGAAACAGTGAGTAAGTCGGTTGTGACCAATTCGCAAACGGGCCAACACAACCTCCTCACGGCGACTGCGGCGACACGCCGAGTGCCACTCCTCGACAGTGCCTTTAATGGCCCGTAACTTATTACCGTCCTGTCTGTCCCACAAGGTTTGCCAAAAAGCGTGTAACCTCAGACGCAGAGTTGAAAAGGCATCTGAGGGAACAAGGCTGAGATCCCTACCGAGCGGGCCAGAAAGGGCCCCCTTCGCAGCAGAATCAGCTTGTTCATTCCCTGCTATCCCAACATGGCCCGGGATCCAGCAGAAAAGCACGGTTTTCCGCTGGCCAGGCAAGCGGGAAAGCAAAGCTTGGACACGTTGTGTCAAGGGGTTCCGAGGATTGTAATTCGCCAAGGACTCTAGGGCACTCATGGAATCCCTAAAGACAATGAAATGCGTGCCCTGAAGGTCAAGGATCCATTCCACCGCCAAACCAAGAGCCAAAAGCTCCGCAGAGAACACAGAATAGCCTGATGGAAGGCGACGGGCAACCGTTATACCCTTACACACACAAGCACACGCCACGCCAATGTCGGACTTCGACCCATCAGTAAACAGGCGCAGATAACCGGCGTACTGAGAACTCAGCCGCCGGAACTCCTGTAAGTACCTTGCTGGTAGAGTGGAACCCTTCGGGAGGGACACCAGAGCAAAAATGAAACTGCCACCTGGGACAAGCCAAGTGGCAACTGGCATTCTCCCAAGTCTCAAGACGCAGGGCATTTCAAAGGCTATCTCCTGACAGGACTGCTGGAGCCTATCGCGGAAATCACCCTTACCCACCCTGCGTCTACCGACTCGCAAGTCTGGCCCAAAAACCATGGACCAAGCAGGACTGGATTGCACAGCACGCAAACGCACAGCATACTGAATGGCAAGCTGTCGCCGACGAATGGCCAAAGGTGGCTCCGAGGCCTCAGCATAGAGGCTGACCACTGGAGAAGTTCGAAAAGCCCCAGTCGCCACACGCAGGCCACTGTGGTGCACAGTGTCCAACATCCGGAGAGTGGAGTCACTAGCCGAATCATAGACCATACATGCATAATCAAGTTTGCTGCGGACAAGGGCTCGGTAGAGGCGCAACATGGCAGCGCGATCAGCACCCCATGAAGTGCCCGACAGGACCCGCAAGATGTTAAGCGCCCGCAAAGCCTTGTCTTTAAGCTGACGTAAGTGTGGAAGCCAAGACAACCTGGAATCGAACACCAGACCCAGGAAACGTGCCTGTGGGACAACAGGAATTTGTGCCTGTCCCAAGTACAGGCAAGGATCCGGGTGCAGTGTTCGTTGGCGGCAAAAGTGGATGCACACAGTCTTGTCCGGAGAAAACCGGAAACCATTACTTACCGCCCAGGTCTGGACTTTGTTAATTGCCAGCTGTAGCTGCCGCTCGCAGGTCTGCATGCGAGCTGCCCGAAAGCGCAGGCCGAAGTCATCGACAAACAATGACTGGGGAACAGCAGCTTGCTGAGCAATGGGGTTGATCCCTATAGCAAACAAGACGACACTAAGAACACCTCCTTGAGGCACACCATTCTCCAAGACGAACAGGCGGGAAAGAGTCGCCCCGACACGAACGCGAAAAGAACGGCCTGAGAGGTAAGCAGAAAGCAACAGTGGCATCTGTCCCCTCAAGCCATAGTTATAGAGATTACGGAGAATCCCATAACGCCACGTCGTATCATACGCCTTCTCCAAGTCAAAGAAAACCTGAACCAGATGATGACGCAGGCGAAAAGCCTCCCTCACATCTGATTCAAGGGCAACTAGATGATCGATAGTTGACCGAAACCGTCGAAAGCCACACTGGGACAAAAAAAAAAAAGACCCTACTTCCAACACCCACACCAAACGCGCTCTGACCAGCAGTCACTTAAGTTTACAGACACAGCTAGTCAGAGCGATTGGGCGATAACTGGAAGGAGAAGTAGGGTCTTTGCCCGGTTTTACAATCGGGATGACCACTGCTGTCTTCCACGCTGCTGGAATAGAGCCCTCTGCCCACACACGGTTGAACATCCCCAGCAAGAACTGCTGGGAGGCAAGGGTGAGATGTTTCAACAGTTGATAGTGAACATCATCAGGCGCCGGGGCGGAGTCATGCGACTTGGACAAAGCTGAAACAAATTCCTGCCAGGTAAATGGTAAATTGTACTCCTCTAGCCCATCGGAGCGAAAGTCAAGAAAGCGAGCCTCTTCTCTACGCTTAATCCCGAGGAAACCAGGATCATAATGGTCATCACTCGAGACCCGCGCAAATGCAGACGCAAGACAATTGGCGATATCTGGCACAGAAGAGATCACGGTATTCGCCATCTTCAGCTGTGAAACCGGGGAAGGCACGCTCCTCCCCGAGATCTGGCGCACCTTCCGCCACACCTGCTGAGAAGGCGTGGAGCGCGTGATCGACGAAACATAAGCTGCCCACGAAGTACGTCTAGCCTCACGGATGACATACCTGGCACGGGCACGACAGCGCTTAAACGCTACAAAGTTGCCAGTAGTCGGACTGACCGTGAATGCACGCAACGCTCGCCGGCGGGCCTGAATAGCCCGCCCGCAAGCAGGCGTCCACCACGGAACAGGAACCCGCCGCGGCTGTGTGGACGTACGCGGGATAGTAGCATGAGCAGCAGCAAGGACCACATCAGTGAAATGAGTGGAAAGTTCATCCACATCAGAAAAGTCCTCAACCGCACGCTGAAACACAGCAGCCTCAGCAAAGGCTGGCCATTCAGCACGCTTAAGCGCCCACCGGGCTGGCCTGGAAGCCACAGAACCCCCTTGTGTTGTGGACAACACAATGGGGAGGTGATCGCTTCCATGCAGATCGGCAGTGACAGCCCAAGTGAAGTGAACTGGGATGGCCAGCGAGCAAAAGGCTAAGTCGACCGCTGACCAATTGCCCGTTGCCAAGTTACAGTGTGTCATGGCTCCATCGTTCAGGATGCAAA
>JAHWFP010273452.1:0-10122 GCA_023313725.1 Lithobius niger
GAGTCCGTCGTACATTCCAAACTTCTACTAAAATTAAATAATATCGGCATTGGCGGGCAACTTTTGAGGTGGATAAACGCCTTCATCACAAAGCGCACACAGCATGTAGTATTGGGCGATGTGCGATCTAAAGACGCTGGGGTGATCAGTGGTCTACCTCAGGGATCGGTTCTTGGTCCTCTCTTCTTCGTCCTTTTCTTGGATGACTTGAGCCTGGATTTCAATAGTGTAAATTGGGCAAAGTTTGCTGACGACTTGAAGTTGCATAAAGTAACCATCTGCCGAGCTGACACCGACCTTCTGCAAATCGGTATAAACGAAGTAGATAATTGGGCGACAATATGGCAACTCCCACTGACGTCTGGTAAATGCTACCGATTCCATATTGGTACTGACCAAATCTAGTTGATTACTGTATAAACGATAATGTTTTAGCAAATGTCAGCTGTAAACCTTCCTTGCACTGCTGCAATATCGCTTTAAATGCTAACCGACGCTCAGCAGTGGTTAGACTCTGCTTCACATCTGGTGACACTATAGGGTCAAACTTTTGGCCTTCAAGGTTTATGTTTGACCCATGCTCGAGTACGCGAGTCAGGTCTGGTCGCCTAACCTACTGAAGGATGTCGATAAAATCGAGTCTGTTCAGCGGCGGTTTACAAAAACACTACCGGGTTTGCGAAATTTACCCTATCACCTTCGATTGAAAACTCTCAATTTAGACTCACTCGAACTGAGACGTCTTAAGGCGGACTTAATTTTAACTTATAAAATTCTGCATCATTTACTTCCATTTGGCCTGCCTCTATTTGATTTACAAACATTCACAAAAACGCGTGGCACCAGCCTAAAACTCGTCCTGCCTAAGTTCAAGTTAAATTGTAGGAAGTTTTTTTTCTCCTACCGTGTGGTTCCGGTTTGGAATTCTCTCACCGAAGACCTTGTCTCAGCGCCTTCTGTCTCCCATTTTAGGAGGCTTTTGGGGGGGCGTAAACCTAAGAAGGTTTCTTTTGAGACCAGAACATTATTTTGATAAGGGTTGTGATTCATCATGAAACTTAATTTTGATTTTGACTACCATACAAATTGCCAATTGCTTTTGCCGTTAACATTTTTGCAGTGAAATCTTTTGCTTTCTTTTTAGGTGCGCTGTTAGTGGCCAGCATGTCTGACCCTTTCTCACCTATTGCACTTCTTGGTGCAATAAATCATATATCTATATATATAATTACACAAAATCCGCAAGGCAGGCAGCAGCAGCAGCAAGCAGGACATACGAAGCAGTCATCTGCATCTGCATCTGCAGCGCCCAGAACGCAACGTCCAGCAGCGCGAACATACGATGCCATCTACCGACCGAACGGCAACTTAATGAGGGAGGGGGAGGGGGGCCCGGACGGGGGGGGGGGTAGGGA
Organism: Lithobius niger; assembly: GCA_023313725.1. Lineage (NCBI taxonomy): Eukaryota > Metazoa > Arthropoda > Chilopoda > Lithobiomorpha > Lithobiidae > Lithobius > Lithobius niger. The sequence goes on from JAHWFP010273452.1 coordinate 1,416, forward strand.
AAGGGAGTGAGACGACGCGGAATGAGCGAGCAAAGCGAGCGACTCCGCTAGTACTTATAATTTATGAAACCCTGGGGCCGTACTTGATGTGGAGGATCGAGAAAAATGGCGTTGGGAGGAATATCCTTTTAATAGTAATGTGCGCACATGCCTGAAGACGCTTGGCAAGGATAGCAAGGGCCTACACATCCTCCCACATGATCCTCACATTGTTTTGCTAAAAGGATTGGCCAGCATATCTCGAGGAAAACAATTAAATTCGGCCCGTGAAACACGCATTCACAAATTAAATGTCTCAGTCGGCTATATCTCGCGGATAGACGACTTTCATCTACAGATTCCAACATACCAGCCCTCTTTGAACGATATGAAGAGGTAATCCCAACAGTGAATTAACTACGAACGCGGGGCTGATATTCAAAAGAGAGAGGCTGAAATGTCGATTATGGCTTAAGTCATGAGGTGGCCTATACTTAGGGATGCTGCCGGTGTGAAAATATGTAAAAATTGTTGAAATTTGGATTAGTAATAAAAAATATGAGAAAAATGTCATAAAATATGAAAATTACGAGCGATGGTGTGAAAAATGCGAAACGCAAACTCAAGTAGAAACTCAAGATTAGCGCAGCAAACAGCGGATACAATTGTGTTATGAATTTGTAAAGCTTGAGACCTTTCTGATTTTTTAAAGTTGTTTTTAAATCTTGCCATAAGTATGTTTTTAATAAATAAACGAGCGTAATAATTACGTGGGTTTAACATTATTTTTATAATAACAAATTTTAAAACATCCTGAACTATTAAAAGAAAACTACTGATATCCTAGAGAAATTACAAAGATTTAATAATAAAAAAAATGGTAATTGAAGAACTTTGAAACAATGAAAAAGGGAAAAAAATAGTGATGTGAAAAAATTAGGTTTCGAAAAATGTGAAAAAAGTGAAAAGCAGGAACGCAAAGAATATGAAAAAATGAAAAGTAGGTACGTGAAAAATGGGAAATAAATAAAAATTGGGAATATGAAAAAAATATGAAAAAGGTAGGTACCCCAAGTAGCACCTCTGATACTGCAAGCCAACGAGCAAAACACATACATAGCAGCGCATTCATAGCACATTTTAATTATAATTGGACTTCATTAGTAGGCTAATATCCAGAAAATTTTAAATTAAGCATAATAAGGAAATCTTCCTAAAACCTTTTAATGATGAAATTTCATTACAACGTTGCAGCATACGCTCACTTCTTCACGCCAGCCTTAACACTAAGTGTAATATTTTGGAAAACTGCTAATAAAAAAACGACATTAGTCTTTCTTATCTGCTTGATATATGGCATGCATTGCCTTTACTATTCTCTACAGACCAGTTTCCAACTTGACTGTTATTCTCGACATCGAATAAATCTTAAATCTAAAGTCGTGGTATATTAACCAAGCGATTCGTTGTTGGATGAACCACCCAAAACCATAACTGGTATAAGAGAAGCCGCCAAGTTTCAAAAAAGGGTCGGCCTTTCAAAGTAGTGGTATCATTCAACCAGGGAAAGGCCGCCAGGTTACTCCTCGTTAGCCATCACCCTTCAGGGTTTACGTCACGTGACAGGCTAACTGGCACGAACCGGTTCCGACTAGTTGAATAGAGGAGCAAGCTCGTTACCCGGCTGTTGGCGCTCTGCCAATAGCTGCGTTTAGCCAGATATTGAGAGAGTGCACAAGCAGCGCATGTAACTGCAAGGCGCACCGCGTAGTGGACAAACCAGACGATTCGTTGTTGGATGAATGTGCAAGTTCTCATTTCCCTTGTTGGCTGAAGGATTATTTCGGAATCGTAAGTAATCACCAAACATGTGCTTAACTATGAGAGATGGACTGATGTGTTGGAATGGGTAGATAAAAAGGTTATCGTCTGTTCCCTCGTGCTAATTTGAACGCCAGTCTTTACGTGGCCAGTCTTTACGTGGCCTGCCGGCCGTGCTTATCAGAGTCGTTTGCGCACGAGAATTTTCAGAAAATGGACAGGCGGCGGCGGAGGGGCTAACAATGTCAAAATGTTAGAATGCTGCAACATGTAACAATGGGGTAACAATAGGCGAGGCGCCAGGGCCCCCACATCACAATTAGGGGCCTGGGAATAACTACAACAGCGGGCAGAAATCTTAAAAAAAATTACACTGTGTATGTTGGTTGCCATTGTTCATTCATTAATTTGGGCTGCTTACGTTTGAAGGCTTCCCTGCCTAACAACCTGACAGGCTTGCACTTCAGTGCTCGGTGCCATTGGATTGGAGTAGTTGTTAGTTGGGAGTGCAAAAACATTTTAGACCGTGTGGGCCCCTTGAGCAGCCGGGCTCGTGAACAGCGGGTACACCTGACCCCCCCCCCTTCCCCCACCCCCGTTGTGGGGGCCCTGCGAGGCGCACAATATCGGATTATAGCTCACTCGAAGAATGGTTATAGGCGCCGGGAAAGTAACATTGTCGTTGTTTGACTTAGTATTGTCGGTCAGAGAAGTGGAGAACCGAAATAAAATGGTCTTGATTTTTCCTTAAATCTTCAAGTTTTAAACCGTAGGGTGCGATTGGGAGGCCGACATGAGTGAGTGACTTATTTACTTTTTCAATGCGGGCTTCGGGAAGCCAGTTGAAATGTTTCCGTGATTGTTTGCCATGATACTGCAACAATCCAGAATCAATACTCATTGAGATGACACATGCTAAATCTAGACACACGCTAATGTGTTGCCATCAAATAATAATCATGGAACAAAGCTTGGGCGGAACCTAACCATAAATATGCATTTCTAATGTTCCGTTTTTCGAAAACAAAAATCGGTGGGCAGTGGACACATGATAGACTAGACCGTAGCAATTACAATAAAAAGGAACCGAAAAAAGCCAACAAATTAACTGAACAAAAAACGGCTTCGCCGTTTAGAAAAAAAATTAGAGCTCGTATCCCCATACTCACAGCCGTGAAGGTACACGCATGAACACGGATTAAAGTTCACTCGAACGCAACGAACTATAATTTGAACTCCAATTCGCAAAAAGTAAACCCACAAACACACACAAAATAGACGCCATAAACAGGAAAACGACACAAAACTGAAAGATAACAATACATACACAAAATGAACAAGTAATTACTCAAACGAACTAGAAATAACCACCTCAAACGACCTTCAAACACAAACACAGGCAAAAAACTGCCTTAACTAGGAGTCTGCTTGTTTCACAAATTATAAATGTACTCTAAATACATATCTACCCACTCACACGAAACAGGCTTAATATATGAAACAACAAACACAGACAAATATTAAAAAAAAGTCTGTACAATACACAAATTATGCGTTCACGCCCGAACACCGAAACATTAAACTTTTCAAACATAAACTGCACTTTCTTTCTGACATAACCCTTGATCGAAAAGAGTTCTTGTTCTCTGGTATTGGAGTTCAAATTATAGTTCGTTGCGTTCGAGTGAACTCTAATCCGTTTTTATTCGTGTATCTTCACGGCTGGGGATACAAGCTCTAATATTTTGTTTTCTAAACGGCGAAGCCGTTTTTCGTTCAGGTATTGTTTTAAGAATTTGTGCGTTAGGAACAATTTTCCGTTTCTTTTTGCCCTGAACTCTCATTGTTGACTGCTTCGTTGCTACTCGACAGGACAAAAAGTCGGCGTCATATTCATAATTTCAGGTTAGCTTATACTTTGCTAACCTGAAACTTTGCTAACTCTGTTGTTACGACTCACAACTATCCCACCAGATTCAGCTCTAGATGCACTTTCACACCTCTCCGATACTGACCTACTAAGTACCTATCTTCCTTTTTCACTCAGAGTATTATGTTGTGGAACGATCTACCTGCAGAAATCAAGAACGCCCCTTCTGTTCAAGCATTTAAAAGCCGTCTTTACCAACGTTTTTAAAATTCCTAGTGTGGTTAACCTCCCCCCCCCCACCCATCCCTCTCCTCCCTCTTTTGTTCACTTTATTATTATATTATTATTATTTTAAATAATTAGCATTACATAATTGTACTTTTGTTTTTTGTTTTTTGCTTTTTTTGATTTTGTTTGAATGTGGTTTTATTTTGTTGCTGGGTTACGTGTAAGATTGGGCTTTCAAGCCTAAACCTCGCCCTTTTTAAACTCTGGCGATACCCTTTTCTTGTTTAATATTTATTGTATTTTGTTTGCAATAAAGGTTGTTATTATTATTATTATCTTTTGTTTTACTGCTTGGTAGGTTTTGTCTTCGCTATGCAAATTGTCAGCTTGTTCGTTCAGTTTCTATAAAACTTTTATTTTGGATTCTTTTTAGTGTTGGATGGCTAGCTGTACACTTTTATATTTTATGCCGACCTGTATAAAACACGCTATTTTTAGCTTCGTGGAGGTCTTTGGTAAACACAATAAATAAAAAATAAAAAACCTTATAGACAAAGAGAATGCGGTTCAAAAATCTATCCGCATTTCTTGCTTTATTCTAGAACTTCAACCCTTTGCCACGAACGAAATCCACTGTCCAGTTATTACGAGGCGCTAACTAACATCACAACTTGCTGGCTCACTCTCTCTCTCTCTCTCTTTGGCGTCGCTGTGGTTACGAGCCAAACATGCGGCGGCACGCGCCGACCTCGCTCTCTTGCTTAGATTATGAAGGCTCGCTAGAGAACTGAGCAAACAGTCCCGCTGCTGTCAATGAAATTAAAACTGCTTCAAAGAAGGCCAAAGCCAAAGCAAAGGCGGCTCGAGCGAAAATGCCACAGTCACTACTCGCTTCCACCCCTCCCTCCCCATTTCCCCACTCCCTCGCTGTTCGCGCTCCCACTTCACGGTTTGCTTTCGACTAATTGATGTTTTTAAAAGCGTCTTCAGGTATGACGAAGGGTACCGAGTGAGTGGGTCGAAAATTGAATACTGTATTACAAGCATAAAATTGTCTCAAATTAAGTAAAAAGTTCACTTTTTTTTTTTTTTTGCATGCAACATGAGCTCTGAGCTAGTAAGTACGAAACGATGAGTGCTTCAGTATTGAAAATGAGCATGTTGGAAGCCAGGTCAGACTACCGCCATACAGTACAGGATAACAGTGCAGGATATTTACAGTTTGTAGGCAACTTCCCCTTCATACTTCCGGTTTTCTTTATCTCTTTGACTAATTTTTGGACGCTGTATCTAATGGTTAAAACCGTTTGTCTCTATTTGGTACTGTTCCGGAGTTGAAAAAGGCGACGGACGGACGGACAAAGTCGTTGCTGTGCAGAATGCTATACAGAAGACTTAAAAAGTGCGTATGTATAAGCTATCGTCGTCACAGTAATACGTGTAATAGAATTTCCAGCGCCCCCCCTCCCCCCACTATTCCCCAAAAAATACAAGTCGGATAGCTTATATGTCTTTTTCTTGTATCGGTTTCTTAGAGCTTTAGGTTTTTTTAAGGCTTACATCCCAAATTTTGTACAGTTTAAGCGTTTTTTTTTAATGTCGATGTCTTTTTTTTTGAGCTATTTCAGATAAATAAAAAAAAACTCTAGTTTTGAGATAAGTCAGATAACTTAACCTACCCTAACCTAACCAAGATTATCAACAACAAGGTGGCCAGGCTATAGAGGAAGCCAAATAAATACCAAGGGATGATGGCTTCTGAGGGTGAATAAAAAGAAGAAAAAGTTATGGCTTCTAAGGGCACGTTTACGCAGCGACTCGCCTTTGCATTCTCGCAGCTAGAACTCAATCGCGATGACAAAGCTGACATTGCCATGGTAACAACGCTAAATGGATTAGCTAAATCCGACATCGTTTGAGTAAATACTTGCAGTCTTATAATCCGTGCCAATAATATAAAGAATTCCTCATGACGAAACAATTTTCCCAAACGCTTCGAACTCACGTTATTTGCTGTTTTCGTTGCGAGGCGGTAGAGATAAAACCGCCGCCATGTTGGAATTTGAGGTGATTTCTAGCTTCTAGCTGCGAGAATGCAAAAGCGAGTGGTTGCATAAACGTGCCCTAACACAGGGGCTTGCCGTCCGTCGCTCGCGCATCACGTGAATACAGACTCTATACATGAAATGAAAAGGATGAAACCAGACAGAAGCCTTACCGTAGAACAATCCTTATAATCGCTATTACAATCACTGAAACTCCTGCTCAACGTCTTTATAGTTTGCATATCTCACATTCTAATTCATTCTTTGTACCCACTAGGTCGTCCAGAGCGATCTGAGAATCTTTTCAGTATTTGCTATCCAAGTCAACTTCCGGTAATGGCCGGAATTTTTACTTCGATGTTAAAACGCTTCTCAGGACAACGTACGAGCACAAATAATGACTTCGAACGTGAGACAAGTTATCAATAAAGACGAGCAGCGCGAGTTCCATTGATGATAATATCGCATAAGCTAAAATTGAATAACGGTCAATTGTTCTACGATAAGGCTTCTGGCTAATTTCACTCCTTTCATTATATGCATCCACCCAAAACCAAAACTGGTATATAACAACCCGCTAAGTTTCCAAAAACGATCGGCCTTTGAAGGTAGTGATATCATTCAACCAGGGAAAGGCCGCCAAGGTCAATCCTATTAGCCAAGTTAAACGCACCGACAAATGGTTTGAAAAGTTAAATAAAAACTTGAAGATTGCTATTCGCTGTAGATGTAGCAATAGGAATGATCACTACCTTCAAAGGCCGATCGTTTTTGGAAACTTGGCGGGTTTTTATAAAAGTTTTGGTTTTGGGTGGATATCACAACTTTCATAGGACTGTGAACGTACATAAGGTTATGTATGGAGTCTGTCTCTACACGACGGACGGCAAGCCCGTGTGGCTTCTAACGATCCAACAGTTTTTTTTTATTGTTTTTTTTAGTAACAAACTGACGTCATTGAATGCCATCCCTTCCCTCCCTTAAAAACAAATGGTGGGAATATTGTCAATAAGAATGTTCACAAGGCAAATCTGTACAATGTCACCTTCCAGAGTGCTTTTGTTGTTGACAACAATATGATGCCAATTCTTGAAACGGAACACGAGTTTCTTTTTCATCTGTACGACCTTCGTGCAATTCTTAACAAGTTGTTCCTGTAATTCGGCTAATGTTCTACCACTTCCTTTGGGCTTTATTTAAAAAAAAATTCTTTTGGTGGTGAAAGACCGCCAAGTTTGCGTTAAGACCTCCGTCGTTATCCTTATTTTCAAACAAAAAGAGGTCCATCCAATCCTTCAAACTACAAGCCTATCTTTCTTACTTGCATATACCTGCAAGGTTATGGAAGCCATTATTGCTTCCAACGTCATGCGCTGTGATGCTATATCCGCTGCTCAGTTCGTCGGAGAGCTAACCTGATCATCAAATGCTTTAAGGCAAGCACTGCTTCAGTGTTGCTTCGCGCATTTAAACAACTGGTCCACCCGACATTAGAATATGGCTCAGAAGTGTGGAACCCTTGCCTGAAGAAGGGTGTTTGCAAAACTGAAGCAGTTCAGCGCAGGTTCACCGAAGAGGCTGCGTGCAATGGGAGCCCTTACCTACAAACAACGTCTTGAAGCCCTCCGTCTTGAAATGTTGGAGGAGCGACATGTTGAAGTGCTTATTGTAGCCCTGGTCCCCGTTTTTTCTTCTTAAAAGCGGGTTGCCACCAAACGAAAGTTTGCAGCGTCTAGCACCATCGAGCGCTATCTAGTGCTCTCTAGCGGTTGCTCACACCCACTAGCGGCACCCCCCCCCCCGACCGGGGGGGGGCCCCCCCCCACGGATAGTCGATGGCTTTCTAGTAAATAACAGTAATTCGAAGTTTTGTCAATTCATTCACTCATAAAAAAAATGCCTATACGATAGGCCTGTACGAATAGGCCTACATCGAGGAAACTATACGTGTTGTGTAAGGGGTGGGACTATGGGGGGGGGGGGGGGGGCAATTTTTTAAAAAAAAAAAAATCGTAAAAGCTCGTTACTGTATTTTTTAACTGTTGGCATGAATACCGTTTTAGTATGTGATTTTGTCCGAACTCTAACATCTGGGGGAGGGTTGGGGGCAAAACTCAAACCTAAGGGGCACGTGCCCCCCTTCCAGGCTCCCCCGTAGCGCCGTCACTGATCGCAGCAAGCAAAGGAATGCACAAAGAAATACCTTTTAATACAACAAAGAAGCCATGTGCCTCATAATTATTAAGTATACATTTAGTACGTTCACGTGCAACTGGAACCAAGCTGCGAAAATTAACGATATTAAAGCCACTAGATGTCGCCACGGTAGAATATAAAGAAAATATCCTGCCGCCATCCAGTGACAGTATTATCGTTAAGCTTTATAGCTTGCTTCCAGGTGCACGAGAACGTCTCAATTGTGCACTCAATCATTAAGGATGCATGTGGGTTGTTTGTTGTGTTAAAAGGTATTGCTATGTGCGTTCCTTTGTTTGCTGCGAGCAAGCGTTAGAGTGAACTAGATAGCGCTATTGTGTACGCGATTTAACTTGAGTCCTGCAGTTATTGTATGAGTGGCTACGTTTTCCTGGAGGGGGCGGCATTAATCGACGGCCGCCATTGTTTTTATAACCATCTTGGATATCAACAAGGCACTCTGCTACCAAAAACATACAATTGATTATCCGTGTCGTTCTGGGGCGAACTCAAGATAGGCTGCGGTCACTATAATCTGAGAAAGAAGAAAAAGACAACTGCCCCAACT
>JAHWFP010273453.1:0-20150 GCA_023313725.1 Lithobius niger
AAAAAAAAATACTAAACCAAAGAAATAAAAGCAGCAAATGAACGTAAATTTCTCTTGAAACGCATGCTAGACCTGAGAACGTGCCGGTGGGTATGTCTGTTTGTTCCACAGTTATACTGAATGGACAAATTGCTGACGTGATTGTGATAATTAGGAGTTCAATTTTCTTCTTGAATGGAGGTGGACAAGCGGGTCTCATAGTTATCATACTGCTTTGGGTTATTCGATTTACCTGCAAGTGGGGGGGGGGGGCCCCCCCCCTCGTGCTCCCCCAGCCATAAATTTACCCGGCCTTGCTCCCTGGACAATTTATTCTGGCATTGCCATTGCGTAAGCTAGCGAATAATATTTACCAGGTCAGTCAACGGTTGTCGATTTTTTTTACAATGGGTAATTTTAACAGCTCAAAGAGCCCTACGACTTTAGTAGGTTAGGTTAGGTCAGTGCCGAATTTCAGAAAAAAAATCAATCCCACACGTACCACGTGGTGTGTTACATTTTTTCGGCGAAATGTTAACAACAACAACAACAACGCAAGAAATAGTACGGTGGAGTAATCAGTAGGGCGCCAAACCATACCAAACACAGCAACAGTCACCTGACAACGTGCAGTGATTAATTAACCCCTAGGGGGTCAGGGTGTCATTCAAACCAAACATTTCAAGGACGCGCGTGTCGCATTAACCCAATTGCCGCGCTCCCTGCCGCCCCCACCACCCCCACACACAATCCATAAACTGTCAATTATTTCATTCGACTTACCCGATGGCAGAAAGGACAGTAAGATTTGCTGAAGATCATGATTTTGTTGGTGGCGATGTAGCTTTTGATGACATCCTGTGAGGTGGAAGCGGACGTTTCTACGGGGGCCATGTTAGGTTCGACAGGTCTCGCAACTCTTGCAGGAGATGATGAAGAAACAGCCAAACCCATTCAAGAGACTAAGCGTCGACCTGACATTGTGACTTACCAACCAAGCTAACGCCCGCACGTACGGTATCGACCAACACGTCGCCTATCAACACGGCACGCAGACGCACGCCAACAAGAAGCAATTCGCAGCGCCTTCTCTCCAAGGCCGCACGGCGCAGCTGTAAACCTGCTTGTAACTAATGAGCGCAACTCGTAAACCAATTCTTATTACCTAATTTCCCGCCTTACCCACCTTCCTGGATAAAATTCGTAACAATTTAAGTAACGTAACCTAACAATATTATACGGTAAATTCAGGTAATTTTAAATAACTCTTTATGCAATGAATTTAGACCATTTTGGTTTTGAGTGACACTTACTAGCAGTATTATTACTGCTAAAACGAAAGCGAAACAAGGCAACCCAACGCAACTCAATAATAGAAAGGTCGAGAAAGGTAGAAAATTATTTCGTCTAGTATTAATAAATGTAAGAACTCTATATTGGAAAATTATTAAAACGATGAATTGACCGGGATGCATGAAACGATACACGGATTTTGGCAATTTTGATTGCTTTTCCACATAATGACGTCAAGGCACACTGAGAACAGTCTTCGTGACGATAGGAAAATAAATGCCAATTGACTGGGCATCTCCGTCTTGACAAAAAAAAACCTGCCTAGTATTTTAATATGCTAAACAAAGTCCAAATAGAATAATAATTTCATTTCACTGCTTGGTTGGAAATGACAAATGAGGCATAGAGTTAGAGGTCACACAAATATAATATAATGTGAACTCCCTATAAAAGCTTACTGCGTATACTTAGGTCGAAACGGGGCCCTGGAGCACAAAGAAGAATGATAAATGGTAGTCGTTTCATCTTGGCTTGAGCATACAAAAAACTGATGGACAGGTTAGGTTAGTTAGGTGTAGTTATTAATCCAAGGGTAGAGTATTCGAAGGATTTTATTGCCAGGTGTGCAAAAGGGAAAACTCTGAAGTTAGTACTTACTAAACGTAAAATCAATTTCTACTTATGACCGAGGGCAGATATAAAATCAGTAAAAGAACTAGTTTCAGCTATTTGTGCAATCACTGTGATAGTGGGGTTGACAAAGTCAAGGCGCCCCCGAGCTTGGGGAAGTCTGGAGCAGGATTCCTGACATCCTGACACAAATGAATAAATCATTGGGAAGTGAATTGAGTCACTGAACGAAAATTACTAAAGAACTGTGGAAAATTTGCTAATGCGAATGCACGCCTCAAAAACGGTAGGTGTACATTTATAGCCATTTAAAAAATTTCTTCTTCTGATATAACCTCCCTGGATTCCCCTCCCCTGGACTGATACAAAAGTTTGTGTCTGCTACAAAGACAACAGCAAGTGTCATACCCAAGCCACGGTGAGTTATGAACTAAGGGACAACATTAATGTATTGCTCTGCAATCTGGGACACCGTTCAAGCTATAAGAATGCCAGGGTGGTTGTGTCCCAAATGCATTAATTCATCAGTATTAAAGGTAACATAGCTATCACTGGTCCACTGGTGATTAGTAAGGTACCATTTCAGGGCATTAGGTCTTGTGAATAATCAGTTCATGGGAGACTTTTCAAAATTCAAATTTATTAAGCTGGGGCCTTGGCTTCTTACCTTACGCCCTGAACCACACTACATACAGAAAAGAACTAGCAAGCACAACTTATCCTAATACCAAAACTCTTTGACTAATGTTCAGGGCTTATGTCGGATTGCTCCTTCATTACTGTGTCCAGGTGAGGGCTCTTTACCTAATCAAAGCCTGTCAGATTCTTGAGTCCATTCAGAGGTGCGTCATCAGGCAGGGCGCGGGCCGAAATATTATTTTGGGGGTGCAGGTAAACATTTTTACACCCCCTTCCCCATCAGTTACCTAGGTTAGTATTACCAAAAATTTATAGGGTTTGTCTTATCCACAAATACCTGGTTGGCTGCCCTTTTCGCAAAATGCCCTTTTTAAAAAAAAATAAAGGCCCTTTTCGTGCCGACAAAAGGTGCCCAAAAGTTCTAAAAAGGTCTAAAAGGACAAATAGATTAAGAAGGGGGCAGAAAAGAACCAAAAAATGACATTAAAAATTACTGTGCCTGTAGCATACTGGGGTGGTACACTAAAAATCTATGTGGGTTAACTAGGGCATAGTAACGACAGACACTGTTGTGTAGGCTACAACTGGAGAGACAAGTTTACTTAAGTGAGGCTTGTATACATACTAATTACAGTGGTATGGAACATTAATCATTACAATATACATAGCTACCTAGCAGTGGGTTAGAAAAGTCTAGGGAGGTTAACATATTGGACCCATCTTGAATGCACCATTGTGGTGTCTCACTGATGACACCACAGCGCCCTTTTAACTAAATGTTGCCCCTTTCTTTCGGGGGTCTGTGCTCGCTACTGACTTTGTCAAAATTTATTACTGACGTCTAAAAGACTGAAACTTTCTATGTAGGGGTTGGGTGAGGGGGAGGGAGGGAGGTCAGTTCATAGGTGAAAAAAAATTTCCTATGCACTGACTTTTCAGTGGACATTTACTATCTATCTATAAGTTTACCACGTTTCCATGTTTTCCAAACAGTTCTTGCATTTCAGTAATCTGGAGAACTTTCATGGCTCTTGAATTTTAGACCCTAATCAAACTCCAAATTGGGAAAAGTTTGGCTAGGCTGATACATTCGGTCTGAGCCATTAGCAGGCAGAAAGCAGGCAAACAAGACGTTCATGTTTGGAGTAGTTATCAAGTGAGGTAAAAAAAAAACAATTAAAACATGGTCAAAACACCAACACTAAAACTAGAGCTTGCAAGTCAAAAAAGCACAAGTTCACCTTAAATCTTTATGGCTGTAGGGATCTGAACTTTTATATTTTAAATGTAGTATGTCGAGCTTACATCCTTTTCACTGTGAGGCTTTGAACTAGTGCTTTCTGGATTGCATGCTATAGTTTCAATTTTGTGCTTTGACCATATTTAAATTTTTTTCTCGCTTGATAATGGCCCCAGTCTGGGAAACGAAACATTGTGATGTTTCAACTCATGTGTGTTTCAACTCATGGGCTTTATTTACTCAATTATTTTCATTCTGTATAGGCTTCGAATTATTATTTTTTTGTTGCTCTTCGTCATCCCGCTTTCGTTTTTTTTTTTTGTTTGGCCGGGTTTGCGTTACCCAAAAGTCGTATTTGTTTGGCTATTTTTTAACTCATGGTAACGAACAAAATGGTGACTATTCGCATTTAAATCTGCTGTGCACAAGTTGCTGCATAGTCTTAATTGACAGCAGTGATCAATCGTAATTACTCATCTGCGGTTATAAGATTCCATGGCGTAAATAAGCATAAATCACTTTGAAGGGGGAAAAAAATGCAGTTTTGTACTGAAATTTTGTGAATTTTAATAAAGGTCAGAAAGGTGTTAAATAAAATCAAGTTTTCACGCCCCAATTAGCTTGAACCCGTCGGCCCGGCTCTGCCATCAGGCTACTTACATGTCTTCTCCAACTTTCCTATCGTAGAATGTCTACAGCATATTGGCATTCAAACCCTCGAAAATTGTTTCGGCTCTGGAGGTAAATCTTTCAAACAACAATAATTGTGCAAGGTGTGGCCAAACTAGCCAGTGAGTATTTCTTCGAACAACATATACACTGCCACCAGGGACCACCCACATAAGCTCTTCAAGCCTCTGGCTCACACTCAATTAAAGGCACCTTTTCCCCATTTCAACTCCTAGGTGCAGTACCGTAGAATCTTCAAGCAACATAAAGAAAATAGCGGTAAATAAAAAATGGAACAACACTATTCGCAGCAGCGCCAAGGTTTTCATAACTAAAACGAGATCACATGACCCATATCAGCCTATTGGATGACGGAGAATCTGGAAAGTGGATGCTGTGTTTAGAATATGGTCAATGCTATCGAAATGGTGGACAGGCACCTTTAAGGAGCACCGGTAGTGACATAGAAGTGGGCCTGTCTCTATTTGGATTACTTCGCAAAGTTAAAAAGAGAAAAAAAATATATCTAGTTTACCATTCTCTCATCCAGAATAAGTAAATCTGTTTTTACCCCTAGAATACCTAACCAATTAAATTTTTACATTATTGTAGAATTTAAAATTTTGCTTCCTCCACACCAACATACCACATGTGATAGCAGGATCTAGGCATCTCAAGTGTCGTGCGTGAGCAGAGTGACAGCCATCTTAATTGGCATGGTGTACGGTTAGTGGCAAGTGGCAACAATGTGGGAAGGCCGGGTGGGTATTCTAGGATTCTGTTGGATAATGGTAACTCGCATGTTTTTATCCCAAGATACCTACCAAAAATAAAATTTTGCTTCGTAGAGACAAACTGGGCGGTGGGCAGTTGACGTCGTCGCCTCCAGGGTTAGATGGTACGATCTTATGAGGTATGGAGAGTGGTGTGAGAGAAGACAAAGTAACTGCTTGGGTGGTCACACCTCTAGGTAGCGCGAAGGGAAGGTGGTCTTGCATTTCCATGAGGCAGCCTGAAGAACTTCTTCTAATGGGACTTGGTTGTAAATAGCCCAGGAGGCGGAGGGGGCTAGATTGTCGTGGCAGGTTTTCTTGACATTGCCGGAAGTAAAGGATTCATCACAGTTCTCGTAAGCAAATGGAGCAAATCCAGACAGCAATCATAGCTGCAGTTGTCTGCCCTGTACTGGTTCTGTAGGGGTGGGACAAATCTGTCCGGCCTCTTCTCCATTTTGGATTCTTTGTAGCATTGAGTTAGCAGTGCAGGGTGCTTATAGGGCACTGTAGCCTCTCTTTTTCATTCCCTGCAAGGTGACCTAGCTCTTGAATCATGAAGGATCTTGACGCTGTAGTGGTAGCATGTCTTGGCTCGGAATGAGGCTCTCAGCGAAAGCCTTGCCAAGCTGCAATTTTGGAAAACAGCAGATAAGCTTTGTCCACATTCAAGGCTTAGAGCTCCCTGCACCATTTCGCAGAAGCCAGGGTGAGAAGGAAAATAGCCATTCGAATGAGGAGTCCCAGTGATGCACTTGCTAGTGGTTCATAGGGTTTCTTGAGGAGACTTGTTACCAAGGGAAGTTTCCACTATGGAAACAGCTTACTTGTGACGGGTCTTTCTACACTGAAGGCTTTAATAAGGCTGGTCATTTGAAGTCCTCAACGACAGAAGTATGTTCAGCCACTTTAAGGATAGAGTCGATGGCCGAATGAAAACTTTGATGGCAGACATGTTCATCCCAGAAGAAAAGAGGTTGTTGAAGAATCTTGTGAGTTGGGCTAGAGATGGATTCAAAGGATTAGTTTTGTTTTCCCACCACCAATGATGCCACCGAAGCCACTTGCCTCTGTAGATCTTGCGTGCATGCTCTCAGAAGCAGCAGACGATAGGGTTGGCAACTTGCTCCAAAAAGCCGTCCACCTGGAGGTGCTAGAGGATGGTAGCCAGGTGTGACTGGTGTGACTGGTTTTATGACTGGTAGTACTTGGTGTACCATCCGTCCTTTCTTCTGGGTGAACAGCATCTCATCCACGGGTAGGTTCCCGGGGTAGTCGTTCAGAAACTCCGGACGAGGGACAATCCAAGGCTAATTGGCCAGTTCGAGGCGATGAGTACGAATGTTCCTTCAGTTTTTGAAATCTTCTTTAGGATTTGTGTACTGGTACAACTAAGTAAGGAAGGAAGATATAGGTAAACATCTTGGTCCATGTGGCTGTTAAAGAGTCCGTCGCCCATGATTAAGGGTCGATCATTGGAGTTTCCCAGAGGGTGAAGATATTGCACCTGCATCTTTCTGCATCCACTCAGTGGTTGGGACTTTGTCTTGCCTTGACAGCTGGTCGGCCAACATATTCTGGTTCCAGGTGATATGAATAGAAGTGATCATGATATCCAGCTGAATGATCAATAATGAGGTTTTTTGAATGCATGCCTCCTTCCTTGTTCCAGTAGGCAACAGCAGTGGTGTTGTTGCTGTTCAGTTTGATCGTCTTTCCTTTCAGTTGTTGTTGAAAATGGTGCATTACAAGGAAGACTGCAAGAAGTTCCAGGACATTGCATTTTTCCTGATTCCATATTCCAGCAGTTGTCGCGGTGGTAGTGTTGGGAACCCATCCTAAGGCTGAAGCATCAGTGACGAGGATCTCGGCGAACTCCTTTTCTTTGATGGGGGACTCATGAAGCAGTGTTGGTGTGGTTGCACCGCTACAAGACTTCTGCTGCTGCAAAATCTGGTGCCATTCATATCCTGTCTTGATATGGGTAGGGTCCTGGTGTACAGTGAGCCTTCCTGTGCCAGTGACTGAATAAACGAGGTCTGTAGCCGTATCCATGAGACTGATGACTTTGCAGTAGGCGCTCGTAAAAAATTCTGGTGGTTTAGAAGACTGATGGCACTTTCTTTGATGGAAATGATTCTCTCAGGCGACAGGCTGATGGTGAAAGCATTGAGGTCGAAGAGAGCTCCAAAGAAGATGAAGGACTTTATTAGATCAGACAAAACTTCAAGTTGATTTTGAATTCCAGCTTGAAGAGGTCTGCTGTGACTGAAGATCTTGGGAAATCTGGTTTCGGTCTTTGTTCCGGAGGAGCTAGTCCACCAGGTAGGTGTGGGTTTTGATCCCTCTGGAAGAAAGAGTAGCTAGGAATGGTTTCGTCATTGATGAGAAGATACTCTGCGGTTAGTCCGAACGGAAGGACCTCGTGAAGTGGAAGGCTTCGGCTTTCTTGAGTCTTCGTCTGATGCAGTCCACTAGCAGAGGCGGTGATGCAGCACACTATTTACAACTCCCCCTAGGCTGCCAATGGATGGCTTCTCAGAACATTCAGCAGCTTTTCTCAGCAACATTGACACGTCTTCAAGCTTCTTGACAGCGACGTCACCAGAACAGTTTAGGCCTGCCGTGGCTTCGTGACGGGATGTTACCTCAGTATACGTAAGTTTGACATGAGACGCCGCCAGGTTCCAGTGCACTGGATGTTTTCTAGAAGTTAAAAGTTACGATGCAAGATATTAGGGATCTTTAAAGTAGTTCCAAACTCCAGCAGCATAGGATCTGGGACAATGTTAGTTTCATTAAAGGGGCAAACCGTGCTGGTCGAGCAGCCTTGCCCCTTACGCTAAAGAAAAAGGTATCAGAAGCTTTAGAATAGAAGCCAACGGGTCTGCTTAATTCAAGGGGTTCTCCTATCCTGTTAAGGTGAGGAAGAGACCTTACAACAAGGGCTGTTTGTGGGAGACCCTTCTTTTCTGGGGGATGTCTGGCTCTATCAGCAAAGCAGGTGTAGTTCTAAAGTTCCCTATTCTTGGCTGCACTAGAAGTTTCAAAATTCTGTAGCAACATCGTTGATCGTCGAAAATGAAGGGTTCAATGAGTTTCATAAGACAAAGTAAGTTGAAACCTTTCTCCTCAGTGTAGAAGTTCATGAAAGTGTCATCCATTTCGTGATCAGCACCAACAAATGAAACAGATTTATCTTTTTGAGGGGGGGAGGGAGTCCTTGTTTTCATTTTTACGAAAAACATTTGGACTAAAGGGTTTAGTGCTACTGGATTCAAATGTATTAGGCCTGTTTGGAGTTTCATCCCTTGTTGAAAAGCAGGAGGCTTTGGATAAAGGTTTGGATGGTAATGAATGCTTTGGCTGTGGCATGGGTGGCTTTGCAGAACTATAATAGGGAAGGGCCTACATTTTCCTGGTGGGAGGGGGAGGAACGTTTCCTTGAGCGTGATGCTTTGGCTGTTGTATCCTCTTCCATCACCGGAAGTTGAAACGAGGTGGGCGACGTTGAAACGAGGTGGGCGACATGATCGGTTTGTTGGATGGGGAATCTTCGGCTTGCTTGAGCAGCGACTGTGAGGCAAAGCAGAGGCAAAGGCCTTCACTGCAGCCTGATCCGAGGTTGGTGGGTAATCCAAAGTGATAGGCATCGAAGAGGTGTCTCGATGCGTGGAAAGACGTCAAGATGTGTCGAAGTAACAAGCACATGGCCTGTGGTATCCAGCAGTGCTAAGCCATTGCATTAAACATATGTACAAGAAGATCCTTCGGCTTGGGGGAAGCAAATTTCACGTGTTCTTGACACATAGGTGAACCGATGTATCAGAATCCAAGCTGGAGGCAGGGACGGATGTCAAGAGCTTCTGTCCAGTGAAGGCAGAAATCGTCACGCTTGCCGAATACAAGCAATGCACTTTGAAGAGGTTTTCATATGTAGAAACAACTACAATCTACATTGATTCCAATGGAGTTTAACACAAGCAAACCTGTGACAAGAAACCCAGATTAAGCTTGTCAGTATTAAGTGGTGCATCGGAGCAGATTCTTACCTTTGTAGTGGTTCTTGTAACAAATTGAATCGTGGCCAATGAACATTTTGTGTTGATCGTCGGAAATTTCAAGTTTGTCTCCATCGCCAACAAATCGATCTGTCATGCAGCAGTCATCGTGAAACATTGTTTAGTTTTACATTCATAGCGAAGCTCTCCTTAGAAATTGGAAATAGGCACCCGCCAGTTAGTTTATGTTAGTGAATTCCCAGACAACTTTTAAAGCTCACCACATACGTGAACCTGATGAAAAGAGGTATAGTTATTAAACATAACTATGACTGCGTGCTGGAAAAGGGAAGTTCAAAGCCATGCCCAGCAAGTGATTATAGTTAGGCATCACAAGGAGCAAGTGTTTTCATGAAACTCATGCATTCAGCGCGATCTGCAAACGCGGGGATTGTACAAAAATTCACTACAGCTTACGGGCAGAGGCCATCAAAACACTCTCTCCGTATTCGTTAGGGTTAAGTCAGTACAGAGCTAAATTCGTTTTTCTGTGCAACCATTGTTTCAGGTTGTGTATGTTGAGCTAGATAGGCAGAGTTTAGAATCTTTATAGCAGTGTATGGCTGTGACAGTGATGATGTCTACACATGAGTAGTGTTGCGTAGATGTCTGGATGCCCTAGCAGGAACACTGGTATATAGCCTGTAATCGCTTGCAACAGGACACGGTTAACTTTCGTTTGTGTTTGGGGTTCTACTGCAGTACACACTGGAGTGGATCTATACGAGGTGTGGTGTATGCACTTGTGTTGCAGAAAGCCACTAGTCTGTACTGTTAAAAGTATTGTCATGATTTAAAGTAAGCACTCTTCGTATCAAGTTGATATAAGGGTTTAATTCATTTATCTTCGAAATAGTTACATGAACGTCTTACTATCATCTTACATTTTAGTTTGTAATAGTGGCTCATAGAATAATTATGGTACCACGTACATGCAGCCATAATCTCATGGACCAGCTGTGACTGCCCAGGATGTCGTCAGTGCTCTAAGTTTGTGAGCCCTGACTGTCGACGGGATATCCACGCACACTTCGGAGGCCTCACAGGTCTGTTTAACTGCATTACAAATCCACTGCGCAATGCAAGATGGTGCAAGATCGTACTTGGTCGCAGCCTGTCGAGTGTCAGGGTCAGTGGGGATATATAACGAATGTACCCAGACATTTCTCCAAGGCTCTATCCCACTGTCCTTTCAGGTAGTGTCTTAAGGCTCCAGATGGACGTCGAGTCTGTCCAGGGACCCCTTCCTTGGAAGGGCCTTGTGCTTCATCCATCATCTGGTTGCTGCATCTATGCTAAGGTGTGGTTTGTAGAGGAGCGTAACTTAGGCCAATCTTCTGGTGTCCTGGACACTACCCGAGTGACTTGCCAGTGCCAAAGGTTACTCCATCTACTTGACGTTGCTATCTCTACCATGAAGACAGTCTTCAGGGCGAGGTGAAGCAAGGACACCATCCTACAGTGGTCGTAAGAGGTGATAGCCATTGTGGTGAAACAAGGAACCTCTTGGTCGATCAATCCCTTGAGAAATTTTGTCCGTCGCGTTTCCCTTGTCATGGATACAATGTGTCCTAAAACAAGCTTAACGATTCTGAGAAGACAAGATTGATGCCAGGAGATCCCCTTCGCCCACTATGCGTGTGAACTACTTCTCACCATGCTGGGAGATTCACTCCTTCGCCATACTGTGGAGACTGGGTCTCCATTGGGCAATCCACTAAGTCCTTGATCCACTCTGCCTGCCGACACTTTGGCCTTTTGATAGATGCAAAGTCCAAGCGACCAGGTCTAGACTGGAACTGTTAAGCCACTCTAAGAATTGGAGAAACAGTGGTCCCCTTTCGCTGTTCTGCTGGAACTGGGTAAGATGTCCTGGCATACAGGCAGTCCAGTTCAATCTTACTTCGCAAGTTCATCCGCCCCTTCTTCCTTCGTTGCCGCCGGTTGCCTAGTGTCAGTGTGATCACCTGGAGACTGCCGGAACTATGATCATGCCTAATGCAAAGTGGGCAGGCCGATGTCCCTGTTCCCTGAATGCTCAGCACTTCCATCGTCCTCTGAACAGTGAGATAGCTTCTTCGTGGTAAGTTCTGGCCGTTCACCCTATTGTGAGGCGATCCTTAGCCCCCTGTTGGGATAGCTCTCCTACAGTGATATTAGGTGTTTTCTAGTGCGTTTCCCTGATGCAAAGTACATTAACCAGGGATGCGTCTTCAAGAAGAGTTCTTCGCAGAACTTGGGAGTGAGGTGCTTTTCCATGTAGAAAGAGCAGGGGATCCACCCCTTGTTCCGATAGTGGGCTGCTGCAGTCCAACACTGCATTTTTAAACTGTCGTCAGCTTTTCCTAGAATGATCACCATCCATTTTCATTTGACCTGGCTGGCATGTCCTAGATGGTTTCCTCTGAGGTAGGGCTCCGCCTGGGTATATCCCGCATCTTCCCACCCTCTGTCCATTTCGGGTCTGGACCTTCAGTGACCAGAGTGAAAACTGGTGTTGCTGTTTGAGCGCCCAGGTGTAGAGGTTTCTCTACTCTAACAGCTGTCATCTGAGGATGTTCTTTCCTGTGATGGAGTTTCCTCCCGATGCCACTCATTCATTCCTTTGTCCAAAAACCAGCTAGCCCAATTCTCCGGATTGGGTTGTCTTCAAGTCTTTGCATTCAGTAACATTGTTACAACTCTAATGCTTTTGTCGATCCATGAGATCTGGTAGATACTGAGCCATGGTGTAGAGGTCTGTACTACCCCTGAAGTTGACACCCGAGGATGATCTCCAGGTGCTGGTACCTCCATCTGCTGGTACCATGTTCCATCTTCTTTCCCTAGCTTCTGGACAGACCTGGTTAGTCTGGTTCTCCATTCTGGGTTACCTTCAGTACCTTCCTAAAGCACCGAACAGAACGAACCGAACGCACCACTGTTGGTGACAGTTCAGCTCATTCCCTACTAAAGCCGTGTTAATGTGACTTTCTTACGTCAATCGTCATCACCAATGAATGTTTACGTACCTAGCGCATGCTCAAAAGTTCCACCACTGGCAATCACTCACAACCACCTCCCCGGGATGTATCGCAATTTTCCATTGCTCGCGCCTGGTTACTTCCATTAGTGTAGCCTGGTCAAGTCAATTAGAAATGACTGGTCACGTTAAAGGTATGACATAACGAGTGCTATGTTGAGCCTGTTGATTTTGCTGAGCTGTGATTGCAATTTCGGAAGGTACTAAACGGCTGACGCAACGTTACTGCGCACGCGTGATATTAAGTTTGGAGCCAAACTCTTAACAGTGGTGCGTGCTCGGTCGTTTAGAAAGGTACTGCATGAGTCTTCGCAGACCATGATGTTAAGACAACTCTCCTGATGCTGTAGACTCGTGCGCCATTATTGATCAGGGTAATACTCCAGCAATTTGAGACTGCTGATGTCCCCACGGCTTTGTGGACTCAACAATGGTCGACTGTTGACGAAGGATCAATAGTAGTGCAGCCTTCATCTCGGAGATTGCCAACTCTGAGCCTCTTGGACCCAATGCTGGGTTTAGCGGCAAATCTTTGCCCGCAGGCCTGGCACAGGCCGGCCCAGGAGTGGCGACTGGATTTGGTGTCCGAAGGTTCCATTCCATCGGCTGATCTGTAGCTTGGTCACTGGTAGTGGTTCCTTAAAGGTAGAGGCTCGAATATGCCCCCGCCCCCTCAACTCCAGAATCTTTTCAGGGGCTGGAGACTCAGTTCTTGAGACCCATATTGACCTTCCCAACTTCGCACAGCAGCGGATAACAGGGTGCCCTCTTTGAAGAGAGGGTGACGATGGACTGTGTCTTGACGATCCGAGACTGAGGACAACTTGATGATTGCAGTCTGGCACTCCAGTCTTTGCCTTACAAAATCCTCGCTGCAGTCAGCCGAACTATCCCTGGATCCAGTGGCGTAATCCCAAGAGTCCTGCAGTGGAGTTCAGTGGCTGGAGTCTACCTGGTGGCTTGATTCACTCCTCAATCTTCTGTACCAAAACTTTCTTCTCCTGTTGCGACTCAAGCCACAGTCTCTGTGGAGACCGGCAACTTGCTTCCGAAAAACGTGGCCTGTCATGTTGACGCCTGTTACCCTTGGTGAACGCAGGTACCTGTTGCCTTTAAGGGAATGGTTACTACCACCACCTGATGCCTTCCTGGTGACCCATGTCGCCCTGTTGACTTCCACCTGCTGGTGACCAATGTTCCCTTGGAGGTAGTTGGTCCCGTGGTGACTGCTGTTCCCTCGGAGCCTGTCTGTCCTTTGGAGGCAGTCTGACTTGGGCTGCTGGTAGCCTGGAGACTGTGGCTCCGTCAGTGACTGTCGGTTCTGCAGCAGCTGTCGGCCTCTCGGAGGCTGCCAGTGTCTTGGTGACCACCGATCCCTAGGCGACTGTCAGTCCGGGTGCGGTTGAAGCCGGTTGGGCCTTTGGAGACTGTTTGATCAATCTACGGACACTGTCGTCCCCCTCAGAGACTGCTGGTTCCATGGAGACTGCCGCTCCTTCGGTGATTGCCATTCCCTCGGCGACCAGGAAACTGGACTGGGGGGTCCAGTTGAAACTGTCGATCCCCAAGAGACTACTGGTCCTTTGGTGACTACTGGCCCCTGGCAGCTGCCATTCCCTTGAAAACTGCCGGTCCCTTGGAGACTGTCAATCACTGAAGACCTCCCGATTCCTTGGCAACCGCCATCGTCTTGTCTCGTGATATTTTGGTGAAAATCATCCAAAACGTGTCCAGAGACCATGTGGCGGTCGTTGATAAGGACGAGGCATTGCCTAATACACTTGGCCACCATTTATACCCCTCACCTACTGCCTTTTCCCCCCCCCCCCCCCCCCCCCCGAGTCAAAAAAAATATGGCAAGAGCCGAAAATTTTGAAGTTTCAATGCATCAAAATAAATCGAAAGTTAACTGTTAACTGGTCTGTAACGGTTAAGCTGCTCTCGACATATTCTCTTGTCAACAACTTATGTGCGCCATGTATTTATGTGGTCATTAGCATGCATGGTTTAACTTTCGATTGCGTTTTTAGGGTTCGAGTAATAATAGTCAGACCACATGGCTATGGAACCATTACTTAAGCAGTGACATGGCTCTGGTTTTTAATTCGAGGGTTCTTTGTGCATTTTTCTTTCAGTTTTTCTTTTGCGATTCATCCGGAAATCCATTAGGCGTATGTACCTTCCCTCCTCCTTCCATTTCATCATTTTCTTGTGCAGCGAGTTTCGTCTTCGATCTCTTGTCTTCATTTCGATCCATCGATTTAGCTGAAAATTAGCTGTCAGCCAGTGGTGGCCATAAAATTTGAGGCTAGCCGCAGTTTAGCCGAAATTTCTGTTGGCTGTAAATAACAAAATAATGCTGCCGAGGGGTAGCCATTGAAGGTCCCCTTGGAAGTAAAGAGACATCTCGGGAAAGCTTACAAATTACCTTGCTTCTTGTCGGGACGTTGCTTCAAACAGGGTATGCTCCACAGGTGTTGCTCGGCGACTGACTTAACTCGTGGACACGACTTTTTGTCTCGTACCCACGAATTAAAACTCGTGACCACGAATTTTGTTTGTAACAGAAGTAGCAAGTATATTGACGTCTGCTTAGGAGCCCTGTACAAATGGGCCTAACTGACAATTCCACCCATTTGACCTTTGTAGAAAGCTTGTCGCAGACCGTTTGAAAATATTCTGCTTCTGGGATTGCACCAGATTGCTTACTAACCACTGGAGTTGCTCAAGTGATGGAAAGCTTGCAAGTATGGCAGTAGCGCCGGTTGAAAAGCGTTGTTCTAACCATTTACTGTAGTAAGTTAACACTTTTTATCTTTAGTGGTTGTAATTTTTAGCAGTATTGTTCCTACAATAATAGTAGCATTACTTTCATCCAGTGATTAAATTAGAAGGATGGGCATTTATCCGAATGTAAGATTAGCTAAATTCTAGACTAGTTAAAATTCTAGTAGTGGGCACTTGTTTATCCAAGTATTTCGAGAAAATCCCAGAAGCAAAGTTAACCCTAATTTAACCTTCGTTTAACACAATTACCACAATGACAGGCTTTTGCAATTTTCAAAGTTGTCCAGGTATTCGCCGCAGACCGGTCTACGTACTATACTGCGAACCGCGGTACTAGACGACACTGTGGTGATGGGACGTGGTGACGAAATGGATTGTTGACCGAAGTATTGTAAAGGGTAGAAATTCTAAGGGATGCTTTTTCACTTGGGTCTCATAAATTGTTAACGATTGAAGTTCGATGGTAAAGTAAAAGACGTTTTGTGACAAGGGAGGAGAAACCTGCCCGTTTCAGATTTGTCATTAGTCTCCACGCGTGAAGATGATGAATATTGGGTTTTGGATGGCGAGTTTTCCTATTGTGTTGCGCGAGGATTGCTTGGGTTAGAGGAAGGGGGGGGGGGGGCGCAATTAGAATGAAGGGGCCCTCAGGGAAGACTGACGAATTTTGTTCATGACCGACTGGAGGACAGAACGGAAGAAATGTGTCTATATCCAGTCCCAGGAGTTGTTGAGCGCGCGGGGGCAAAGATTAGAAGTTGATTGGTGAATTTCGTGGTGAAAAGGGCGACGGAGGTAGTACCCCATTTAATAAAAGGGGATTGGCAAATTGTTGGGTAGAGTTTCCATTCCAATTGTCGTAGTCTCCTCCTTCCTTGTATGTCTGCCTAGACATTGCATTTACCCGCAATTTGTCTGGGTTGAAGCGTCACGTGAAGAGCAGTACACATCTCGAAGAGTTGTGACAGCTCGTTCATTAGGGAAACAGAATGAGGCCGTCATTCTCTCTTCACATAAGCAGCCGCTGTAATGTTGTCGGACATCACAGTTATGGCTTTGCCCTTTAGAAGAGGACTCCACGAAGAGATTGCAAGTCCAATGGCGTGAAGTTCAAGAACATTGATGCGGAGAGAATGTTCTTCTTCTTGCCAAGGCTCTGACGTGGAGAGAGCCTCAAGGTGGGCTCACCAGCCTGTTGCTGATGCGTCGGTGAAAAGAATGTCCAGAGTTGGTTCGTGAATGGGAACTCCCTCCTGTAGATTCGATGGGATCATTCACTCCACATGGTGATGTTTTGGTGTGGAAGATCGTCCAAGTGGAATTCGGATACCATTCTTCCTTTACGAACCAGTGAAGTAGATCTACAGCGCCCTAGAGGGGATAGTTTGGTGTTTGAATCGATGAGCTCGATTAACAAAGCAAGTTTTAAGGCCGTGATCGTCTTCATTCGAAGTAACTTTTCCAGAGGGGGTTGAAGTTTCGGGATTCTTTCTGGAGATGGTTGAACGAGAAAGCTGTGATAATCGAATTCTGCCCCAAGACAGATAGAGTTGGGCTGGAGTCAGTCTTGATTTGACTGAGTTTATCCCTAATCCAAGGGACAAAAAGAGGCGGATGCAGGTTCGAAGATTTTTTTTGTAAGTCAAGTTCTACGTAGCTCAGCAACCGATCGTCTAAGAAGGAGTGGCCTCGAATCCTTAACTGGTGAAGGTGACAATGACGGGATGAAGGACCGCTAAAAACATTCAAGGGGCAGCGTCTGAATGGAAGGACTGGGGCGAGGGGTAATCGCCTAATTGGAAGAACGTATACCATATAACAGTACAACGGAAAGTCTTAACAGAAATTCGTATAATGGAAAATCGTCTAATGTCCTTGCCTCTCTCGCTGCGGCTATACATATAACATCAGAAACCACAGGAATATTATTGTCCCGTTAGACGTTTATCCATTATAAGATATTCCGTATAGACGATTTTCCTTTAAACGATATTCCGATTAGATGACCTTCCATTATACGATATTCCGTTTAGATGATTTTCCAGATTTTTTATTTATGGATATTAGACAATTATCTCATTAGACGATTTTCCAGTTAAGACGTTCGTCCGACGCCCCGGAAGGACTTTGACATGAAGCGAAACAGGTGTAAAACGGAGGAATGTGTACATAGGCAATAGGCATGTTACATTCGTCCCTCTGAAGAGATTATTGAATTGATGCCATCATTTCCATTTTTATGTGGATTTTTTGAAGATGTTTTTTTCAAGTTAAAAATGAGAAGACTGCCTTTTTTCTTTCCTATGACCCTTGCGGGGCTCTAAAATTCTTTTTTTGTGTGTGTAGGCGACTCCTTTATAGCTTTCTCCAGCAACTTATGAACTTCCGATTCCAGCGCGGAATTGTGTGGCATATTTTGAATTCACTGAGGTGGCTCTTTGGAGAGCTGGGAGAGACAGGAATGGTGGTTTGTAGCCATTTGAAACGATTTGACAAAACGTACGTATCCATGGTGATTTGTTTCCAAGCGGACACGTAATGCTTTAACCTTTTCCCATCCAACGGTGAATGGTGAAAGCTGGATGGGCTTGGAGTCAGTACTGTTGAGGGGCTTTTTCACCCTGCCCCGGAAACCAGGGAGCCATAGCCCCTCCCTCTGGGTTCGGAGAGGGGGACTGAGACTGGGTCTTCTTCCCGCCCCCCCCCCTCCCCTTTTACAACCTTTTACCTAAAATTGTCAAGAAGGCAAGCAATTTTAGAACGTTTAAAGCAACATCCGGCTCGCCTTATAACCTTCCGCATGCCTTATAACACCCACGCGACGATCACATCTGCGTATTTACCACAGCTAAGGTCAACCGAGACGGTAGCTTCGTTCCTCGACTAGACACGATTGGCATAGCTGGTGGATGGCTGATTGAAATACTTCAGCGAATATCGTTCTTTCCAACAGGTGATTCAGAACGGTAAGATATATTTGAATCCTTCTTTCCACTGTGTACAGAGTAAGGCGACCTTGGTGGTGGCTTCACTTTAAAATCTTTTTTCCTTTGTGTACATTCTTACGCTACCTTGGCGACATTGAGAGCTTCACTTTTAAGTCTTTCTTTTTTCCACCGTGTACTATTCTTGGCGACCTCAGTTTGCTTTCATTTTTATCAAAAAAGTGTTTGAACACGTCGTACATTCCGTCAATGCAAAGACATTTAGCAACGTCATCAGTGGTCGTCTTGGAAAGACTTATGGCCTGATATTGGCAACCGTTCACGCTTTCGTCCTGAGCGTGGTGAAGCCTTTATAGCAGTAAGCCTTGGCACGCGACTTGATCGTTTTAGGCCTATATTCGCCGAGCTCATCTTCGTGCCAGGGCAAACCGGAAGACTGACGATTACTTAATTGCTTCCGCTCAGATGCCACGTCAGACAGCCATGGCTGCACTGACAACTGATGCCGACCCGATTACGTGAACTTTCGAGGTTGTTGGGGAGGGCACTTAACGTGATTACGGAGGCGGAGTATTAAACCCTTTCACTGTTACCAAAAACCTTTAAAGAACATGCTGTGCTAAACAGCCAAATAAATGGTTCATTAGTTACTATTTCTGCATTGCACATTTAGGTTTTTCTTCTCTGTCCCCCTTTCGGTGCGCCCCTATTCAACACACATACATGGCAACAGTTCCGAAAAAGCACTACGAAGACTGCACTTACGTCGCAGCCTTATTCATTCTCACGAAAAAAGGTACTTACATTAGCTTCAAAAACTATAAAAAAAAACATGGCACAACGCAAAGTTCATATACATGTAGGGCGATTCTTTGCGTTTCTGCCCATTTTGCCGACTTGGTACAACAATAGACCATCGGGTAAGGTTTTGCTATGATGCTGTTGGGGGTACAAGACTTGGGAAGACGTACGGCAGTATCTGCTGAAGTAGATATTGCTTTTTGCATTTTGGGGCTCAGACGTTGACCGGTTATTTCTCCAAAATGCACTTTACAACTTGTAGTTGCTCGTTTTTCATAGGCCGAACTGGTTCAAGGTCAGCCTCGCTGTCACTTACTTCACTGTTAGATTCCTCTAAAACCACGCAAATCTGTTCTTCGTGTTCTTCTTCTTTACTGTCTATCTCCAATACATTTGTTGTAAAATAACAAATACTGGTACAGGCAACCCACTACGATGTGACGGTCTGGCAATTTTTATTATGCAAACAGCGCAGAGTAGCACAGACAACAGCTGACTGATACAGCACCTTCTAGTTTACTGATGTACCCCGCCAGGAAGTAAAATTAATGTTTCAATCGGCTGGTAACACATGGCAGCACACTGAAGTTCTTTCGTGTTCGAGTTAACTTTGAGTGGACCATGAACACTTAAAAAAATGAAAACGATAAGGCTGCCCTGATCCCATCTCTAACCGACATTTACACCATCAGTAGATAAACCCCGATAGATCGGTAATAAACAAAATCTAAAATATTTTCACTTCTAATTGACCGAATTTGACGTTTGCTACACCACTTGAAGGATGTTTCACCAGCTTTCCAATGGATGGTCCAAATCCCAAGTCTCTTAATGTTCAGAAGTTAGAAGGCAAAATGTTAATTTCATTGGGAGTTTTGCATTTTAAGATGATTTTAGCGTGTGCAATATTATTTTAAACCAATATATGCATTTAGGCCTATGTTTTACTTATGCAATGATTTCAAAAGAGACATACTTTAAGTATTAAAGTTTTTTCGGTTAATTGGGAACTGGGATCGGTTATCGGAATATGTTATTAGCCAGTTTCATTCAATGATCGGCTTGGGTAGAAACCAGCTGATCATGGCCCAGCCTTAGAAAACAAGTACATTCAATTGTAGCACAGCAGGTTAAGAAAATGCTGCACGTGTATACTGGACTGTGGCATTTCAAAAGGGTTAAATGATGGATGACTGGCATCATCCTTACCTGACACCCCCCCTTTTTTTTTACCTGTTATCCCCGTTTCATCACATTTCTTAAGCTTAGTTTCTTTATTCTTAGCAATAACAACGTACTTTACCTTTTTTT
>JAHWFP010273454.1:0-19214 GCA_023313725.1 Lithobius niger
TAGGTTAGGTGAGTATTTTGAAGAAACACATAATCTCAATTTCTGTAAGGATGTATCCGATGTTCTCGCCAATTCCGAGGGTAAACTTGACAACATGGGCAGGAGATTTGGCAAGGACGTCCAACACACCTTTGAGGGAAGAGGGATTATGAGTTTCTTCAAAACCCTCCCTAACCTGAAGTCCATTCAAGGCAAACATCGTATCTCCAAGGTAAACCTTCTTCTCCCAAAGGAATCACCACACATCCTAGTGAGCTTCATGAAGACCTTGCAGAGACTCGGCGAGTGCTCCCCTCTGACAGTGAAACCTTGGCAAGCACCACTACGACAGTGAGACCACGGTTCCCCCAAGAGGAGGCACCACCAGAACACAAGGTCCAGTCGGAAAGTAACCAAAAGTCCAGCACAGAAACCATGTCCCAAGCCAGCACCACGGAAGATCTCCAAAAGCAGACGTGACGTCTAACAAACACTAAGACATCTAGTGACCACACCCAATGAAACGTCCCACGTCCTACCCCCCTTCCCCCCAAGGAGGAGTACCACAGCAATTGTGTTTGCAACTCCCTGCAAAGACTGCAACACTGTTTTTAGATAGTGGAATCTAAACGGCGAATTTGCCAATGAGTCAGGGAACACATCCAAGCAGTTGAGAGGAAAGAGCGAAAAAACGGAATCACAACATCTGTGAGGCCTCTCATCAAAATGTAACTAAAATTGTCATCCCAGATCTCACAGCGACACTCACCTCATGTGGCAACTTCTCCTCACTGAGCTCAAGCACAGGGAGCCACCGTTGCCACCTACTCAAACCTAAGCTGAACCAGGAAATGACAGCGGGAACAACAAAGCACAACATTCTACAACAAAGCACGAGCTTGTCCCTGGCTCAAGAGGCCTGAAGAATTTAAACCACTGAAAATTTGCCACGAAACCTAAATAGGTCTATGAATATTTGGTAAAAGCATCAACATTCTTGTTTGTGATTCTTTGTACCAAAGTAAAAATGAACCTGTTGGGATTCAGAATTACCACCTTTACTGCTGAGTGTTTCCTTTATTAAACTTCTGCTTCTTCATACATAGATGGATGTCAGGTCTATAAGCCAATGGCTTGTGCCTAAGACGAGATTGGGAATAAGCTAGGGGCTCATTCAAGATCAAGCAAATCCACAAGGAGGTGCTTGAAGGTCTTCACATTATGCGCATTAGCAATACATTCGGGGAGCCCGTTCCAACAGTCAACAGTTTGGAGCAAGAAGGAGTGCTTCACAGCATTGTAGTGGGCCCACTGTTTGGCCAGTTTCAAACTGTGGCAGCGTGCATTGGTTATTTTAGAAAAGGTGATGAGTACCTTGATTTCCTCACCGTAAAGGCCATGCATGACCTTGTATAGCTCAACAAGGTCAGTAAATCGATGGCGCTGCATAATGGTAGGAAGGTTTAAATGTGCCGAACAAGATTGGTACAACAGAAGGTGGCAAAGTTGCAGGCAGAAGTTTTATCCCGAATTATTAATTGCTAGTGGAAAGCCCGAGCCAAGTTCAGGTCACAAACGCCCAGAGAACTACGGGCTCCACTCACTACGCAGCATAACAAAACGAGAGACCAACTCAAGTCTTTTCCTCTCGGACATCCAGAATACCCCCAACTCCCCCCTTAATTGGCATTAACAGAAATTGTATAACAAGACATTTTACCCACCAGGCCAGTTTGATTATAAATTGTTTACTTGCCTCACAGCTCGAATTATTACTGTAACGCATACTCCTAATTTTAAGTAAGCTCAATTGTCTAACCTGCCCTCCATTAACCCAATCCGCCTCTTCATCCATTGTGAAGCGTCGTCCCGTAGTGGACGACGGCTAAAATACAAATAAAAAAATAAATACATAAAGACATGTAGTTTTTTTTGACATGAAATAAATGACGGTAAATCACAGAATTAACGCCGCCAGGGAGTATACACCATTTTCCAGTTCATAATGGGGACGGCACTAACAAGGTTCTTAAAAAAAATGGAGAAAATCGTGAAGTAAAACCGAGTTGTATTCAAGGAATACAATTTACTTCCTTTAATACAACGAATAACATATTAGAGTCAGTGCAAGTCTGACTTTGCTTAACATTAAATGGGAAAGGGGGAGAAGTTAACATGAGTATACCCCTCAGTCACCGCCGTTAGCCACCGCGCTGCATTTTTCTGAGCTGAACAGCCACCGAATATTTTTCGGCCGCCACCTGGCCTATCGGCCGAAAAAATACGGCTAGAGCCGAACATTTTGAAGTTTTAATGCATCAAAATGAAACTAATCAGTCACGAAGTTAGTTGTAACTTGTCTCTTGTTGGTAAGCTGCTTTTGATTGCCTTATTTTTCATAGTTTTTACAACGATATTTTCTTGCCAGCAACTTATGTGCGCCGTGTATTTATGTGGTAATTAGCACGCATGGTTACTTTCGATTTCGTTTTCAGGGTTCGAGTAATAATAGTCAGGACACATGACTGTGGCAACATTACTTAAAAAAAAAATGAGTGGTGATATGGCTCCGATTTTTAATTTGAGGGGCCTTCGCAAATTTTTCCTTTTTCTTTTGTGATTCATCTAGAAGTTCATTAGGCCTATGTTCGCCCTCCCCCTCCATTCCGTTATTTTCTTGGGCAGTGAGTTTCGTCTTTGATGTTTGCTTCATTTCGATCGATTTAGCCGAAAATTAGCAGTCAGCAAGCCAAATTTATAGTAAACCGGCTGTGGCCATACAATTTGTGGCTAGCCGCAATCTTAGCCGAAATTTCTGTTAAACCAGCTGAAAATGACAAAATAATGCGGCTGAGCGGTATAAACAAGAACCTAGCCCAAATTTCAAAATAAAAAAAAAATGTGGACACAGCCATTAACTCTGTGATTTACGGTATACATCTAGACACATACTCGAAATAAAATGGAAACAAATAATGTGTGTGGATTTTCCTTTTATTTTATTTCCTTCAAATGAACGTGTTGATTTTATTTTATTATATTCGTGTAAAACTGCAAAAGATTCTTGAGGAAATTCCTTATAAAACTGTGTTTTATTGACAATACGTCAACAATAGCTGCGCAAACAAATGAAGTGGTTAACACTTTGTTTGATCTTATAATGTCAACAGTTTCTGATGCTAAAGAAAGCATGTTTGAACTGAACAAAATCAACAAAACTAAACTAGAATTTTGACGACCGTTATTGCATATTATCAACTGGAATATATTTGAACGTCTTACCAAAACAAAAGGATCATTGCAACTCGTAGATGTGCTCTTGTCAAACTGTAATGAAAAAGGAAAGTGTAAATTAGAAATCGTTCGGAGCTGGAAAGGGATAATTCTTTCACAACATCAGACAACACTGGCAGTGTACCACCATGCAAAAGATAAAATAACTGGGTCTAAACAACAATCGCAAATAATTGAAAACAAGCCCCAACAAGCACAGCTGAATGGTCAGAATTGTCAGCCAAGGGGACGTCGGATCAGATCCACAACCACCACAAGGCGCACGTGAATCTTAAACAATATTGTAAAATATTCTTAACATCGTTTCACGACACAAAAAGTTACGTCACGTTAAGTTACGGGCTTTTATGATCATAAAGGTATAAAGGGGATAATATTTTGAAAGCTTTCAACAACATATCCTTTTTGTGAATGCAAATAAACTGTTAGTAATTTGTGAAATTCTATAAAGTAGTAAAACGTTAAATTACTGGTGCAAGGAAATTATATCAAGGTCTGAGGGCTGCATGTACGTCTTTTACCTGATTTGTTGCTGTAGGAGTCACTGCCTGTAAATACAAAATAACAGTAGTGTAAAAATTAATTGAATGCTGCCATCTTCTACAGTGGTTTAAAAATTTATTGAATAGGAGTGCAGTCTTGAGATTTATTAAATAAGAACTTAACAGTGCCGCAGCTAGACTTTTTCAAAGGGGGTGCACGAAAAAAATGTAGGGCCCCAAAAATACTCAACAATTTAAGGTGCCAGGTTGTGGCCTATTTTGCAGTAATTTTATGTACAAATGTGCATGGGCCCCTCCTCCAATTTTAGGCCCCACTTGCCTCCTGGGCCTGGATGCCCTGCACCTTTTGCAACACCCTTAAGTGCGGCAATGCAACTTAACAGGACTACAGTGCTCTAGCGCAATAGTAAAAATCAGTTAAATATAAACCTGCAAACAGCAGTATTAAAAAACAGTTGAATAGAACTGAGTCGTGTGCAAAATATTAAAAATCAACTGACTAGAATTACAGTCTACAGGTATTAAAAGTCAACTATCTGGAATGGAACTGCAGTCTTGTGCAGTATTAAAAATAAAATTGAATAAAATGCAGCTGCCGTATTGAAAGTGAACTGAATAGAACTGCAGTCTTGTATCGTTCATATCACAACCTGTACCTCACGCGAGGAACCTTCGCCTACTAAGATGCATTCTATGTACGAATAACGAGTTGGTTTCCATTTTAAGCTGTCACTGACACATCCTCGTTTAAATAACCATATTTTAAACAAACTGTGCAAACTATGACCAGATGGGTCATGGTTATAAACCCGAAAAAAAAAAGAGTCTTGTTGTTGTTTGTATTTTAAAATATAAACAAAGTAGCCATAAAGTGCAGGTGAAAGACGAAACCACGATGTTTCGGTTCCTAGCTTGGAACCGTTTTCAAGTGAAGGGTTTAAAACATGTCAAACAACTTAAAAATTAAAACACAACAGCAGAGCAGATGGGTCATGGTTATAAACTTTACAGGATATAAGGTCCCATACTAAAATTAAAAATTAAAATAAATAACATAAAAGTCTGCACAATTCAAAAGAGCATGTACCGTTGGTACATTCTTAGTATTTTCTTTTATTTTTAAAACTTAAAAGAGTTCTAAAGTTTATAACCATGACCATCTACTCTGCTGTTGTTTTATTAAATTTTAAGTTGCTTGACATGTTTTAAGCCCTTCACTTGAAAAAAGTTTCTAGCTAGGAACCGAAACATCGTGCTTTTATCGTTCACCTGCACTTGATGGCTACTCTCTTTATATTTTTAATTACTTAAGTGCTTTTTGGCTTTCTTCTTTTTGCTTGTTACCTTCCTTCCTATTCCTCCATTTTTAACCATTCCTACGCAGTAGTGTGCATAGATCCCAAAGCGAGAGAGGCAACTTTTAGTAAGAGGGCACATTTTTTCCTGCGGACTTTTTTTTACCCTTTCTTAGCTTTTTTTCCCCTTTCCAGGCCTTTTTTGCCATTTTCAGGCCCTTTTTGCCCTTCTTGGGGCCTTTTTTAGGCTTTGTATGGACATGTTTTTCTAGGGATTTTTTGCCTGTCTTTTAACCCTTTCTTAGCCATCTTTACCGTTTCAGGCCTTTTCTGCCATCTTTTACCGTTTTCAGGTCTTTTTGTCATTTTTGGGCCTTTTTTTAAGCTTTTAATGAACATATTTTCCTAAGGAT
The DNA here is from genome assembly GCA_023313725.1 of Lithobius niger. Classification (NCBI taxonomy): domain Eukaryota; kingdom Metazoa; phylum Arthropoda; class Chilopoda; order Lithobiomorpha; family Lithobiidae; genus Lithobius; species Lithobius niger. The sequence goes on from JAHWFP010273454.1 coordinate 5,485, forward strand.
TTTTTGGCTAACTTTTCATTCTTTCGTAGCCTTTTTGGATAATTTTTTATTCTTTTTTAACCGTATTTGTCCTTTTCAGGCTTTTTTTCGTTTTGCCTATTTTTTCTCTTTTTTACTGCTTTAGGCTCTTTCTCAGGCACCGCCACACCAGTAAATGCTGGCACGAAAAGGCCATTTTTTTTTTTACAAAGAGGGCAATTTCCGAACAGGGCAGGGACACTGCCTCCCTTGCCCCCATCCTGTACACGCCTCTGTGCCTACATGTCTAACAGACTGTGGTAACGACAGAAAGAAGTGGTCTGCAGCATTGGATTCCTCATTTTCCTTTAAACTAAACCAATGCTTTTTAAGGAGAACCTGGAAATGAGAATTGGAAATGCTACCTATGACTACGTTAAATTTTTAAAAATGTCTTAAATATCTAATGAAAAAATTCTACGAATTATCTTGCTATGATGATAGCCATGATGAAACGTCATAAGAGTCCTCAGATTAGTGTATCGTACGTAGTTTTCTCACAAGGCCAGTCTTTAATGCAGATTGTTTTGCTTCATTAGACTTCTAGTGATGACCAAACGAAGTTGGGAGAATTACAAATGTCAAATGTCAAAACAATGTTAAACTATACATTAAAGTTCTCACATTTTTATTGAGAAGAAACTGTTCTTTGTCCTGAAGAAAAACTACAAAACACCAGCATTACCAGGAGTGTAATAAACCCACGGACGTGGGTAACGGATGTGGTATAGTCTACTGTCATTAGGTCCTGGTATTACCTGGTTGATTTTGGTTTCTATTGCCTGTTGAAATATACATTACCTTTTTTAAAGCATTCTCCTTCTCAAAATGCTGTTCAATCTGGAGGAAATTAAATCGAAGATGACCTTCCGGTTCGCTACCAGTTCGAAAAGCCGAAGCGGAGCGGTATGCTCACCTTTTTGGGTCTCTATTGTGCCAAAAATGGCGACAAGAGGAAAGGAGGGTGGGACCAAGGTAATGTATATTTTCAACAGGCAATAGAAACCAAAATGAACCACGTAATACTGGTATTTTAGAGTTTCTAGTTGCCTTGAAAATATCCATTACCTTTTTTAAAGCAATCCCATAGACTTTGTCAAGGAGGCGGATGCCATTTGACTCAAGTGCCCTCAGGTAGTGACCGGTTCCCTTCACAGAAAAATTAGTGTGTAAAAGGGGTCAAAGTACAAGTCGGGCGGCTATGAATGGCCCGATGCGGTAAAGCCACTCAGCTTGATAGGACACATCTTGAAGGTAGTGGGACGTGAAGACTGTGGGGTGTCTCCAGGAAGCAGCTTCCATTATGTCAGTGATGGGAATGTTGCTGTAAGGATCCCCAGGACGTGTAGAGTGCACGAAGTTCATGGGCCGTTACTCTGATGCCTTCAGAGATGCAGTTGATGTCGAGTGCTTCGTAAGCCTGTACAATAACGCTCTTAAGCCAAGTGGCAATCATGCGTGTTGAAGTGGAACCGACTTTGTTAGTAAAAGAAATAACTGAGAGCGTCCTCTCCGTATTGTTTGGAAGCTTTAAGATAGAAACGAATAGCTCGGACTGGGCAAAGAGCCCGTTCCTCTTCGTCCCCTAGGATGGTTGATAGGGAAGGAATGATGAAGGGAAGAGTTCGTTCGTCAGTCTTCTGAGTTTTGGCACGGAACGATGCTCTTGGAGTTAACGTCACACCAGTATATTCCGGCAGGAAAAAACAGTCTTTCTCAGTGGCAGAAAGGGCCTGTAATTCACTGCATCGGAGACAGTCAGCTAGAGCCACCAGGAATACCGTCTTCCTTGTAAGGTGGCCGAGTCTGGATGAGCTCATGGGTTCGTAGGGTGGAGCCATGAGCGCCGTGAGGACGATGGATAGATCCCAATCTGGGAACTACCTTGTAGTGCGTGGACGGTCCAGGTGGAAGGAATGGATTAAGAACGAGATCCTATAGTCTGTGAGGAGATCTTTGTGACCAGCTGCTTTGAAGACAGCATTCAGGGCGGAACGGTAGACTAAGATCATGGAGCCTCTGAGCCCACTGTTGAACAGAGTCGTGAGGAATCGGAGAAGGTCGTGTAAAGGGGAACAGACTGGATTAACCTGTCCCGTGACACACCAATGAAGCCATCGTTTCTAGTGACTGTCATAAATCTTGTTGTAGAGGAACGAACGGCTCGTGATGCAATGCGAGTGGCCTCGTCCTCAGAAATGCCAGATGCTCGGAGGAGTTGGATGATAGTAGCCACCCGTGAAGTCGTAAGGCTTCGTGGTTCGGGTGGAGGACCGTTCCCTCGTGCTGGGACAAGAGGTCCGGACGGCTTGGCAAGCAATGAGGAGAGTCGATGAGGAGGCTGAGTAGTAGTGGGAACCAAGCTGCTGCAGGCCAATTCGGTGCTATGATGAGGAATCGTCCGTGTGAGTTGGCGATTTTGCGTAGGACGAGAGGGAGGAGACGAGTCGGAGGGGAAGGCATATGCGAACAGGTGATCCCAATTCAAGGTTAATGCGTCCACTGGCCAAGCATGAGGATCTGGGAAGGGGCTGACGAACAGGGGAAGTCTGGCATTGTACCTCGTGGCGAAGAGGTCGACCATTGGGCGATTCTAGAGGTGGAACAGGACGAAGCAAATGGTGGGATGTAGCGTCCATTCACTGGTGGGCGGCTCCCGTCGAGAGAGGGAATCTGCAATCAAGTTCATTCCTGTTCCCAGCTCTGCAGGCTTCAATCTTTTTTTTCCCCCTTTGATTAATGGGACCAGTGGCATTATGTCCCGAAATATCAGTTGCCAGTGTGTTTTTATCTCGTCTTGTACGTTGTACCAAGTGTTTTTCATGTTTTAATTTATGTACGCACATTTTTATATGATTCAAGTTCATGACCCAGAATGTGGAGTGGTAGGAGGCAGACATGAAGTTACATTCATAGTTGAAAAATCCGAGAGGTGACGTCATGAAGGGATAGGGAGTGCGTTCCGTCTCCCGTCCGGAGGTAAGCTACAGCCGTGGTGTTGTCTATGTTGTCTATGTGGACTGTTCGTCCTGTCACATGGTCCCGAAAATGTTGAAGGCGGAGAAGGACTGCTAATAGTTCTAGATAATTCATGTTGGACGTCGTTCCTGTCTGTTGGCCATTCGCCGGAGATGATCAGGTTGTCGATATGAGCTCCCCATCCTGATTGGGACGCATCCATGAAAAGATGGATCTGAGGGAGAGGTTCGTGAAGAGGGACTGTGGCTGTCACATTGAGGACGTCTGTCCACCATCGGAAGGTGTCGGTGGGGAAGGAGGGACCGAGTGGTTGGGATGGTAGAGACAGTGCTAGTTGGGGATTGCCCCAGTGTGTCAAACGGTAATGATGTAATGGTTGTGCCATCCACCTGCCGTAAGGGACGAGGTCTGCGAAGGAGTCGATGATCCCGTTGGTGGAGGCAAGGTTTCTGAAAATGTGGACGGGCATGTGTAGGAAGGTGCTGGCGTATCGTAGGTGATTTTCGACGCGTTCCGGAGACGGCATGACAGTGGAGTGTTTGAGGTCGAAGAATACCCCTAGGAACATGAAGGATTGAGCGGGCTGGAGATGAGACTTCGGACATTGTGTAGATTGTTGGAGAGTAATGACTGGTTGGGATGAGGCAAAAGAATTCAGTCGTCTAGGAAGGCATGGATGCGAATCCCTTGTTGGTGGAGATAGGCGAGAACGGGACGTAGGACCATGGTGAAGATGCGTGGAGCGGCGTTTAGCCCGAAGGGAAGGCAGAGGAATCCTAACACCGTTCCGTCTAGTAGAAAACAGAATAGATAGCGGACAGAGGCATGAAGCGGAATGTGAAGGTTTGCGTCCGCAAGATCTAGTGACACAGTCCAATCGTTGGGTTGTACGGAGACTCGGATGGAAGAGACTGTTTCCATTTGAAAATGTGGATTGAGGATGAATTGCTTCAGTGGCTTTAGATTGAAAATGAGGCACGTTCTGCCTGATTTCGTGTTGCACAGAAAGATGCTGCTGTAAAAACCTGGAGTGAACGGAGGTAACACAGCACGAATGGCTTGTTTCTGAAGGACTTTATTTCCGTCTGGAGTGGGATGGGAGCTGGTGCTTCCAGTTCTCAAGGAGATCTTGCACAGGGGGCTTCTGTAAAAATTTTGGCTTGAAGCCATTTAAAGTAATGGAAAGAATCACTGGATCTGAGGTTACCTTTTGCCAAGCTTTATGACATGAAACTGAAGACGTCCCCCTACTTCTTGTGGGGGACGTGGAATGTCAGTAATTGTCACGTCCCCCATTGTGGGAACTAGAGGAGGAACATTGTCGTCTGTCAGGAGTGGCAGAACGTCCCAGGGAACGACCGAGTCCCCGTCCCTGGGAACGGGACAGAAAGGGCAATGCGGAATGTGGCTCCGGAGGCAGAGCAGGATCCGACGTCTTCGTGACCTTCCAATCTTCTTTAGGTTGGTCAGGTTTGGAGGACGGGACGGAACGTAGCCGTCGATTCTAGCGATTCTTATTGTGACGAGGCTTTCGAGAGATGTCAACGTAAGGGGCCACGAAAAAGGGATCCTGATTCGTGGATCGGCTGATTCCGGAGGAGATGACGAGTTGAATCATGGAGATTGGGAGGAGGATATTTCTCGTAGGAGGAGCGTGGAGTTGAAGAGCGCACGCATGAACCAATTCATGCCATGATAGGTAGCAAAGCTAGTTTTCCTAAAAACTTGGTTGATGAGGAACGCTAGTTGGCGAGTGTCCTCAGGAGGAGGATCCGTTCATAGTCTTTCACACAGTGCGTAAGCGGCAATGCTGAGGACGTCCGCCTGGGAGGCAGCACGAAGGCCAAGGCGGAGGATGCGGTCGTTGTCACGCAGGACGAAGACATGCATGGCAGCTCTTCGGGGAAGGTACCGGGATGAGCCAAAATCCAATTTGGTATTAGCGGTTAAGGAATTCCGATTGGGGATAAGTGTCAAAGTTCCTGGGATTGGCCGTCCCCTCCCCGATGGTACGGAAGAAGTAATTTTCGCAGCCTGGACGAGGTGGAGGTGGATCTTTATCCAATTCGAGAGGCGTCCCGTTACCAAAGAGGATGCCACCAGTCCTGAGTAACGTGGTGAGGAGTGTCGTTGACTGTCCTAACAACGGAGGCTGGTGCGAGAGTTGGTCACGCAGACCAAAGCCAAAACCGATCGCAAGGCCACGGTTCTTGGACGCTGGATCGGAGGCAGAGGAAGGCATGTACACTGTATAGGAAGTAGTCCAGAATGATCCCTTCAACAGTTTTCAAAAGTTCAGGGAGTAGGATCTCCGAGAGATCAGCTAGGCTCTCCCTGGAACGGAAGGCCAGGCTGGTCCAACAGGGATGGGTCAGGTGAGTAGTAAGAGTCAAAGTCGTCGACCACAGGACGGACGGGCGGAGTTGGCAAAGGAGCTGGTGGAATGGAACGTGGAGGCGAATTATCCGGAACGGTAGAAAGATTAGCGTCCTCAATGGACGGACTGTGACGCTTGGGGATGGAGGCGAGCCAAGACATACATAGCAAAGGCTGAGACGGGTGCTTTCCGCTTGAAAGCTTGAAGGGAGGAGTCCATAAGAGTATGCACTTGGGATGAGGTGAGAGGATCGTCGGTTCGCTGAGTGTAACGTCCCGTTACTGAGGGCAGACAGGAATGTGAAGATAAGTCCAGGGGAGTGAGTTTCGGTCCCACAGAGGAGGCAAGCTTGGCAGCAACCTTCCGGGCTTCGAGTTGGAGTTTGAGGCAAGCATACCGTTCCTTAGTCCGAGAGAGCTCTTCGGAAAGGGAACGCAGGTCCCGTACCGACGGAGGCTGGCTACAGGGGATAGGGAACGTAGCTGCAGTGTCGCAGGGGACTGGTAGAGATGGCTCGGACAGAAAGGGATTCGGCGGTGGAAGCACTTGTTCCAACGAATCCTGTTCCGTCATCAGTTTAAAAATGTCAACATTGTCCACAACTGGCAAAGCCTGAGGGGACGCGGAACGAGGAGTACGGGACGAAGAACCGACCTTCAGCATCCCTTTGGCACGTGGCATGGAGACGGCGTTACCAAGGAATGCGGAACGTGGGACGAGGAACGCAGTGGGAGCAAAGTGAACAGTACGGCGGCTAGAGAAGAAAAGGTGAGCATACCGCTCCGCTTCGGCTTTTATATGAAGGAGGCTGCGCAGGTAGCGAACCGGAAGGATATCTTCAATTTAATTTCTCTAGATTGAACAGCATTTTGAGAAGGAGGATGCTTTAAAAAAGGTAATGATATTTTCAAGGTAACTAGAAAGAGTACGTTTTACATACTAAGTTACTTCTCTGAACCAGTTTACTCCTTAGCAGTTGTACATCACTCAAGGCCAGCTGGGAGAGAAATGGTATCCTTCGCTACACTATCTCAAAGCTTTACTATCTCTAGCCTTATACATGCTGCACCCTTACATCGTGCTCCTTTCACCGACAAACTATGGAATGTTGAATTTTTTGTCACGAATGAACACCTAAATATAGTTTAAATACACCAAGCATATTATTGAATAACTAGCTGTACCTCCGGAGTAACACACACCGGGCTAGCTAGTTCCCCCATGCGTGAGCAAAATACTTTACTGGGCAGCATGAATTGAAAAGGCTGCTGATGCCCTCCACCCCATTTCCCTATTGTGTGGTCTGAACACTTCCATCCCTGTTCCCCTTCTCTTGGTACGCCCAGGTTTGGTCTACTTAGGGAACTAAATAGCATTTTCAATGGAGGGCACCACTCTTATTTACAGTGTGGCTTAATTGCCTGCTTCTTCATTCTGATACCAACTACGATAAGCCCACAACAACGATCTTGCATGCAATGATTGTTATTCAACCAACTTTGAAACTATGCTTAACAGCCAGCATTATTGAATCATTTGTTTCCAATTGTTACAGGGCACATCCGTTCAAATTGTCAGCCGCTTGCCCTTTTTCTTTGCTAAGTGCCAAGAATGAGCCTGCTCACCCTCTTTCATTATAGTGCATCCCATCTCAACTTTGCTAATTTTGCTGTGTACATCTCATCCCAACTAAGCGTTATCTATACACTAGTTGGACCAGTGCTGAAAGGTGGATTAAGTCTTCCGGTCTTGGCCTCTCCCAGTGTTTGGTCTTCTTAGGAAAGTAAATCGCAGTTGCAACATTTCATTGTTTTACTGGTCCTTTAATTTTACTCGGCCACAACACAATCTGGTGTGAACCAGACCATCTTCCTCCCTGCAATGACATATGAATATTGCCGTGCAATGTCTGAATACCTCCATACACTGAGATAGGAAGTAAGTGTTAAGGTGACACTACCTCTCCTTTCTACTTTGCTCCCCTTCCCCTTGTTTCTCTTCTCCCCTCATCCCCTGCTTTTCTCCCCCTCTTCTTCCCTCCCTTGCTATAACCCCCCCCCCACTATTTTTTGTTCAAAGGAACAATGTTAACGGAATTTTTTCGCCGAGATTTTGGAAGTGTTAACGGGACTTCCGTCTTTTCAGCCCCCCCTTCTCCCTTGCCCCATTCCTTTCCCCTCTACTCTCTTCTTTTCTCCGCGTTTTCTCTCTCCGCCTCCCTATTCTCCCCTTCTCTTTTCCCCCTTGCCACAGGGAGGGAAGCTGTGAGCTAATGGTGCAAGGGATGCACCTTCTACCTCATATGGCTTTAATAGTGATTTTACACGGAATAATGTTTGATGCCATGCCGCGCCCGCGGATTTCACATGGGATAATGTTTGCGTACCGTGCCATCCCATGCCACGCGCAAGAGAGCCATGAAGGCCGCTACGCAACAACCGGCCAGCCCGGAATGGCACGGGCTGACGCTGCTCGGCACACTTAAATTATTTCGTCTGAAATCTGAACGCGTGCCATGCCGCACTGCTAGAAACGCTAACAAAGCAGTTAAAAAATTTTCTGCCACCAGTTGTTTTCTAAACAAAGAGGCCGACAATGGCCGCTTATAATTAAACTGTCAGAAATCAAGGGGGCGAGGGATAATCGTCTAACTGGAAAATCGCATAATTGGAAGAACGTATAACGGAAAACAGTATAACGGAATATCCTCTAACAGGAAATTCGTATAATGGAAAATCGTCTAATATCCCTGCCTCGCTCGCGCTGCCACGCTCGCTGCGGCTATACATAAAACATCAGAAACCACAGTTAGACGTTAATCCAGTTAGACGATAATCCATTATACAATTATCCATTATACGATATTCGGTTTAGATGCTTTTCCAGGTTTTTTATTTAGGCAGATTTTAGACAATTATCCCATCAGACGATTTTCCAGTAAGACGTTCGTCCGACGCCCCAAATCAAGTCGCGCTGGCCCTCCAGAATCTGCTAAACGGGGCTGCCTGCGTCCGACCGCAACAACCCCATCTTGGACGTATTATTCCGTGTGAAATCACTTAAGTGTGGGTGATAAGAGTAAACAGTAAAGAAGTGAACGGCTGAAAAGCATTTGCATGTATGAAAAAATATTTGTTGTACTTACCAAAAAATAGTTCATATGTGAGGGGGAATATATATATATCTATAATTACACAAGATGCGGAACGCTGTTATCGGCAGTGCCAGCAGCTATCTCCATCTGCAGCAAGCAGGTCATACTATGCCATCTCCGCCATCTACCGACAGAACGGCAAATTATGAAAGTAGCAGCCAAGGCCCGCTGAGATAGTAGCTGCGTCCAGAACGCAACGGCCAGCAGCGCGAACATACGATGCCAACTACCAACCGAACGGCAAATTGAGTGTGGGGGGGGGCCCGCCCCCCGCCGCGGATTGCGCGCCCCCCCCCCGCGACTCCGCTAGTACGTAAATATATATACAAAATATTTAATGCATATGTAAGAAACCGATTTTTGCATTTAAGAAAAAGGTATTTTTGTATGAAAAAATTAAGTTTGTATTTAAAAGAAAAAATGTGCTTTGAAGAAAATAGTCTTACATAAAAAAGAAATCTAAAGTATGAAAGTCTGTTATTAATTTTTTTTTTATTAATGCCCCAAAAGCTGCTCCATAGCCAGAGTTAGACTGGGTATAAAAGGACACTTGTGCCATTTAGAGAAATGACAGAGAGACACCATGTGTTTTACCAGGAAATTAGGTCTGTTTAAGTGATGATGCATACAAACTCCGTTAGTTTTTTTTTTTTTGGGGGGGGGGGGGGGTCGGCTGAGTGAGGGTAGTGTCTACTGCCTCCCTCGCCCCAGACACCATTTTTTACATGCATAATGCGGTATGGCAGTGACAGCATTTTTTTAATGTTTTGCACCCCCCCACCCCCACCTCCACATACAGCAAAAATCCTTGAAAAACATCGCTGCAATACATACTGTGAAAAGATCGATCCGTTATAAAATAACACTACTACGTTCGCTAAAATTCACGGACGCTCACTCAGTCCAGCAAATTTTCGATATCATCCAGATATCTTTGTCAGACTTTGAGGATTTTCCCGACTTTCTACATCAACTACATCGTTGTTTGCTTCATCGTCTGCTTTGCACACATTTCCATTCGAATTTGGCTGCGACCGCAGCCTCCCGTATTTAGTGGGCTGCATGCGCTGTGCATTCTTGAGACCCCACTGATGGTTCAACTGTTCGATGTTCATCAAAACCCCCCCGTTTGTGGTTAACATGAGGAAGGGAAAAGGTCCACTGCAAATCTTTGAAGCATGAAGTGGACTGTAAAACTCCAAAATACCAGTGTTACCTGGTTGATTTTGATTTCTATTGCCTGTTGAAAATATGCATTACCTTTTTTATAGCATTCTCCTTCTCAAAATGGTGTTCAACCTAGAGAAATTAAATCGAAGATGTCCTTCAGGTTCGCTACCTACTGCGCATCTTACTGCGCAGCATCTTACTGCGCAGCCTCCTTCATATAAAAGCCAAAGCGGAGCAGTATGCTCACCTTTTCGGACCTCTATTGTGCCCAAAAAGGCGAAAAGAGGGGAGGAGGGCCGGACCAAGGTAATGTATATTTTCAACAGGCAATGGAAACCAAAATCAACCAGGTAACACTGGTATTTTGGAGTTTCTAGTTGCCTTGAAAATATACATTACCTTTTTTATAGCAATCCCATAGACTTTATCAAAGTGGCGGGTGCCATTTGACTCAAGTTCCATCAGGTAGCAACCAGTTCCCTTCACAGAAAATTCAGTGTGTAAAAGGGGTTAAAGTATACGTCGACCAGCAACAAATGGCCCGATATGGTAAAGTCCTTCAGCTTGATGGGACATGTCCAGGAGATAATGGGACGTGAAGACAGTGGGACGCCTCCAGGAGGCGGCTTCCATTATTTCAGTGATAGGGATGTTGCTGTAATGGGCCCAGGATGTGGAAATTGCACGAAGTTCGTGGGCCGTTATTCTCTTATGCCTTCAGAGACACAGTTTATGTCAAGTGCTTCGTAGGCTTGGACGATGACACTTTTTAGCCGGGTGGCGATCATCCGGGTTGAAGTGGTGCCGACCTTATTAGGAACAAGGAGAAAAAGTTGGGAGTATCCTCGGCAGATGGACTGGGATGCTTTGAGATAAAACCGCACTGCCCGGAAAGGGTAAAGGGTCCGTTCCTCTTCGTCCTCTAGGACGGTGGATAAGGATGGAATGATGAAGGGAAGAGTCCTTTCATCGTGTTTTTGAGTTTTAGCATGGAACGATGCTCGTGGGATCATCGTTACGCAAGCATCGTCAGGCAGGAAGAAGCAGTCTCTTTCTGTGCCAGAGAGGGCCTGTAGTTCGCTGCAACGGAGGCAGGCTGCTAGTGCTACGAGGAACACTGTATTCTTTGTAAGGTGGCTGAGTTTGGCCGAGTGCATAGGTTCATAGGGCGGAGCTACGAAGGCTGTGAGGATAATGGATAGGTCCCAATCCGGGAATTGCCTTGACATGCAAGGACGATCCAAATGGAAGGAATGAATATATCCTTAGGCTATAATCTGTAAGGAGGTTCGTGTTACCAGCCGCTTTAAAAACGGCATTTAGGGCGGACCGGTATACTAGGATGGTGGAGCCCCAGAGTCCACTTTTGAAGAGAGTAGTGAGGAATCAGAGTAGGTTATGTATAGAGGGATGGATTGGATCAACTTGTTCTGAGATACACCAATGAAGCCATCGTTTCCAGTGACTGTCGTAAATCTTGTTGGTAGAGGATCGGACGGCTCGTGATGCGATGCGAGTGGCCCCGTCTTCAAAAATGCCAAACGCACGGAGAAGCTGGATGATAGTAACCACCCTTGAAGTCGAAGTGCTTGGCGGTTCGGGTGGAGGACCGATCCTCCGTGTTGGAACAGGAGGTCCGGACGGCTCGGGAGACGAAGGGGAGAGTCGATGAGGAGGCTGAGTAGTAGTGGAAACCAGGCTGCTACCGGCCAATTCGGTGCTATCAAAAGAAATCGTCCTTGAGAATTGGCGATTTTGCGTAACACGAGAGGGAGGAGGCGAGGGGAAGGGAACGCGTATGCGTAGAGGTGATCCCAATTCAGTGTTAATGGTCAGAGATGTCATTCAGTGTCACTGGTCAGAGATGTGGCAACTGCCTATTGCTGCTCAAAAATGAAACACCCTAAACTTAAGAAGAACAAACCCTAAAAATACTTATAACCTACATGGCATCAACATACCTTCATCTGATGTAGTTAGAGATTTAGGGGTTTGGTTTAATTCCAATCTTAAACCGGCATCTCACTGCAACAAAATTATTTCTACGGTTAGGCAAAGAGGAGCAATTATCAGGAGATGGTTTACTTCCGGGGATGTAGCAACACCAATCTTAGCTTATAAGGTGTATGTTATGCCAATCATTGAGCAAATAGTAGTAGTAGCAAGGCCTCTGTTCTTAGATACTGGATCGGAGGCAGAGGATGGCTTACATAAAAAACAATCCTGAACGATCCTCTCGACTGTCTTCAGTAACTCTGGTAGTGGGATCTCAGAAGATCAGGGTCTCCCTGGAACGGTGGGTCAGGTTGATCCGATAGGGATTGGTCCGGAGAATAATAGGAGTCTAAGTCCTTGTCCGTAGGAGGGACCGGAAAAGACAACTGAGCGGACGGGATAGGACGGAATGGATCGTCCGGGACGGTAGAAGGCCAAGCATCGTCAAGGGAAGGCTTGTGATGCTTAGGAATGGAAGCAAGCCAGGCTGAAGTGTAATCGGAGACTGGTGCTTTTCTTTTAAAAGTTTGGAGTGAGGAGTCCACGAGGGTGTGCACGTGGGATGGAGTAAGTAGTTCACTGGTCCGCTGATTGGCGGAATGTCCAGTTACCGAAGGACGGGATGAGTGTGAGGACAAATCCAGAGGAGTGAGTTGCGGACCCACGGAGGGGGCCAACTTAGCAGCAACCTTCCAGGCTTTAAGCTGAAGCTTGAGGCAAGCATAGCGTTCCTTGGTACGAGAGAGTTCTCCAGCAAGAGATCGCAAGTCTCGTGCGGTCGAAGGCAGACTGCAGGGGATCGGGGACGCGGCTGCAGTGTCACAAGGCATCGGAGCGGACGGCTCCGAAATGAGAGGATTGGCCGGCGGACGAGGCTGCTTCAAAGAATCCTGGTCCGCAGTAAGTTCGAGGAATTTGACGTTATGCGCAACCGGTAGACCGGAGGGGATGCGTAACGAGGAGTGCAGGATGAGGAGCCATCCCTTGGCGCCCCCTTGGCACAAGGCATGAGGACGGGTTACCGAGGACAGGATAGGACGCAGCGGATGGCACGTAGCTGGGAGCGAAGTGAACAGCGTGGTGGCGTAGAGAAGAAAAGGTGAGCTTACCACTCCGCTTCGGATTTTATATGATGGAGGCTGCGCAGTAAGATGCGCAGTAGGTAGCGAACCGGAAGGACATCTTCGATTTAATTTCTCTAGATTGAACAGCATTTTGAGAAGGAGAATGCTATAAAAAAGGTAATGTATATTTTCACGGCAACTAGAAAGCACGAGTACTCTTCTCAAGTCAAATTCGGCACGAGATTCCCACCTCCATTGCCTTGAATCACTTGCTATTCAACAACATGAAAAAAACGGGGGCTTTTGATGAACATCCAATGCACAGCTTCCCCTAGAGCTACACAACCTGGTTGGAAGAGAACTCGACGAGCAGCTGAACCATCAATGGGGTCTCACGAGTTCACAGCGCATGCAGCCCAATAACTACAGGTCGAGGCTGCGGTCGCGGCCACATTTAAATGCAAAAGTGTGCAAAGCAGACGAACAAGCAAACAACCATGTAGTTGATGCAGAAAGCTGGGAAAATCCTCGAAGCCTGACGAAGATATCTGGGTGATATCAAAAATTTGCTGGACCGAGAGTGAGTCCGTGTTGTGAATTTTAGCGAACATAGGAGTGTTATTTATAGCAAAAATCCTGTTTGGTAGTACGACAAGCTGTCATTTATTTTGATATTGGTTTCATAGTGTGTTCTTCAACACACATTTTATATTTCAAGTAATGTCTTTGTTGAGGCTAATTTAAGTGAACCGATCTACTACCATTTTAACGTATAAACGCAAACACGTTTCTAAACACAACTCACATTTAATGCAAGGCAAACGGCTTACAAAATTCATAAAAACATTTCAAAATAAACGGACCAAAATGGTGATGTTGTTCCTGGCCTAGCGCCAGTCGAAGTGAGGATTTTGGCAGCCCTCACGGCTGTTACAAATCTCGGTAACCAAGGGAACTACTCTTCAGCATCTTC
>JAHWFP010273456.1:1092-20183 GCA_023313725.1 Lithobius niger
TGATGATTTGCACTGTTGTTGTCGTCAGTGCGGACATCGGGGTTTGCATTGACATGAGCGGCAATGCGGACATCTTTTTCTTGTGACTATCGTGTCGAAGTCACGGACATCTTGGTTGAAGAATTGTTCAACACAAATGGCATAGTAGCATGGCATGGGGGAAACGCTTGTAGGAACAGCACCTGGTAATCCCACCGCTGCCACCATTTGTAACAGCCGATGCTACGACGGAGTAGGGGCTAGTAGCATCGCCGGCGCCTGGTGTAACTGGATCTTACTTATTATCACTTTGCGATGACTGAGTACTTTTTGGTTAAAAACAGCACAACTGCTACAGTCCCGGCGTAGGGAATGGAGCTTCGATGTTCTAATAATTAGGCTAACTAGTAATAACAAGTGGGTAAGGCTGCCACCAAGGTGGGAAAAAGCTAGCTAAGTTAATTTGAAGAGAATTGTCTTAAAAGTTAACTTCCAGCAAATAATGCTCTAATAATTGCGTTTGGCATTTAAAACTCCTGGTTTTATTTTTAGTCAAACATGAAAAGGGTTACAGTTTACATTTAGTTATCTTTGTACATAACTTAGCTTTAGTTTTAAAAGCTTGCTTTGAATTTTACATTAAATTCGACACTTGAACAAGAATTATGTTCACAAACAATTTTCAAATAGAAACAGTGGTTTAGGCAAGGAGATTTACCAAAGAGCCCTCTAAATTACAAACAGCCTCGGCTGACTTATAAAAGTAGACCTGTATTACAGTTTTGTTTCAAAAGGGAACACCCAAAAGATCAAACCGTCCCCATCGGAATTTACATTAGAAAAGGGATGTACACTCCATGAAGTACTACGCTTCTGCAAATCTAATTTGACCCAATGGCCTTTGTTTACATTAAGTTAGATTAATGAAAACGGTGAAATGAAAGCTGGTTTTTAGAAAGACCGTAAACCCTTATGTTATTTATGGCCGCTAACGTCCTAAATGCTGTTTGGCTTAACGCACCATAAGTTTACATTCAAAGCTAAAGGTTTAATTTAAGTTAAACTATAAATTTTGAATTGAAGAGTTCAAAAAATAAACTTTTAAGTTAAGCTAAGTTACATACGAACCAACTACCTTTGCCCGGCATGGCAAGAATCGGACGGTGACATCTCCACTCCCGACCGGCGTAGCTACCTCTAACTTTGAGATTCCTGAGCTGTGCTAATGAAAGTCTCCTGTAGCTGAGTTTTATACCTGCTGCCTGGCAGTCAAGGTAGAGGGAAAGGGCGGGCCTGTAGGAGAGCGACGGGTAGGGAGGGGGGGTGGAGCAGGCAGAGGGGCGGCGGGGGGAGGTGGAGGGAAACTGACTCTGGCCGGCCAGGCTGTCACTACCGGAAGTAGGCACGACGGCGCGGACTTTAGTGACTTGAGAGGCCTTAGGAACTGGGTTTTGAACTCGCAACGTGAATAGGCCTATAAATTAAAACTACGATATTAGGTATCGCAACTATTGAAGGAGTGGGGGGAATTAACTAGCTCAGAATTAACTTTAGCATTGGGAAACAAACTGATATTTACAAGACATGATTTTAATTGAAGGAAAGGTAGTTTGTTTTCGTTGGTTTGGTAGCTACGGTCGGAGATGCTATTAAAAATAAACATGAAATAAACACTGGGTCCGTAAAAATACACAAACATAAACGAAGAGCTCTGGTAGGGTTCAAAAATAAAAGTAGGGCACAAAAATAAAAGGTTAAATATACTAGCTAGTTTTTAAAGATGCAATAACGCATTTAAATCAATTTTAGATGTTTGCAGAAGCACACAAGTGAATTTTAACCAGTAGGACATTTTTCATAAATAACGTAAGTCGTCACTCGTTTTACAAATAAAAAATATCGTATGTGTACATGCATGCTCCTCCTAAAACACAACTAAGCTGGTGTTTTTGGCTTTATGACTGAAAGAATAAAATACAAATAAATACAAAACATACAGGTTTTGGAAAACGGCGACCAGAAATAAAGTTCGCTACGGCTCAGTTTTTCTTAGTGATGCCATTTAATAATGGAGATGAAATTTAAGGATGTTTTGGGGCAGAAAGTTAGAGGATGTGTTCTTCTAATAAGAGCTGCAAGAATATGTCGATTTGCTGCGTTTTCCATGGAGATATGCCTATTTGAGAAGCGAGGTCTTTTGGTGCGGTAGCGCAAAATAAAAAAAAGTGTTCGTTGAAAAACGAAGATTTCTGCCCTCAGGTTTTTGCTCGGCGGTGTTAAGGTGGCCTCACCACGAGTGTCTAATACAAGACCACGTTTACACCTATTCCACAACTAATCTAAACTGTGTCGGCTTTACGCCTATAAAAATGGAAAAGAAATGATTACATTTGTACAAATTGGTTGGAGTTACGATGACCGGAAGTGTGTGCGTCGCGGCACAGTTTGGTGTCTTTTTCTTAGGCTTGTAGCTGAAGAACCAGAAGGAAATATTGAGTTATGTTTTCGCACAATGAAAATTCAAATTCGTGGATATTAAGAAATTCTATGATGGGCCATTTCTGTTGATAACTCCTGGAGATTCAGTGGTTTGAAGTTGGAGGTCGGACAAGTCAAGGGCGAGGTGCTCCATGACTTGGAGAAAAAAAATTAGAGTTCGTGAAAACGAGGTTTCCCGGAGGTTTTTTTGACAGCTGGAGTCCCGGTATCCTCTCCAAAAGAGTTTTGGCCAAAAAGCCCTTACAAAGCAAAGATTCCACCAGTTGACACGGATGCAATAGTTAAAGGTTTTTCCGAACTTTTCAGTGAGGGCAGGGGTAAATTCAAAAACTTCAAAGCCAAGATTCAGTTGAAGGCCGATGCAAAACCTGTGTACAGTCGAGTTCGCCCTGTTCCTTTGCATTAAAACAAAAAGTTAGCTTAGGAATTCTAGAGCCAATGGCAACCTCAGAATGGTCGACCTCGATAGTGATCGTGCATAAAGCGAATGACGACATTCAAATTATCGGCGATTACAAAACCACCGTAAATCCACAACTGGAGGTGGACCATTATCCGGTTCCCACAGCTGCAGAATTATTTAGTGAATTATCAGGTAGTGACAGATTTACGCTTATCGATCTTAAGGATGCCTTTTTACAAATTGAATTAGATCCTGAGTCGCAGGCAGCATTAACAATAAACACTCCCCTGGGTCTTTTTCCCTGGCTTCGTGGACCTCTGGCCTTGCGTCCAGTCCTGGAATTTTCCAGAGGGTCATGACGCAAATCACGAGTAAAATCCCCAAATGTTCACCATTTTATGATGACATCCTCGTGAGCGGGAAGGGGGAAAAAGATGATGAATCTTTGAATCAGCTGCTAACTGCACTATAAGATGCAGGGGCTAGGCTTAGGATGACAAGTGTAAGCTGTCGCAACCTAGGTCATATGATAAATGCTGAAGGCCTGCACACACATTCCCTGAGGTGGTGGAAGCAGTCACAAACGCACCGAATCCAACTTATATTCAAGAACTGCAAAGTTTCTTAGGATTTGTGAATCATTACTCAAATATCTGCCCAACCTTGCTCATATTCTTTCCCCTGTTACCCGGTTGTTAAGCCCTAAAGTAAAGTGGACATGGGGGACTGAATGTGACCAAGTTGTTAACAAAGTAAAGGAATTAATTGTCAAATCAAAAGTTTTGGTACATTACATCCCAAAATTAAAACAAACTGGTTTGTGACGGCTCACCCTATGGAGTGGAGGCGTGTCTGATGCATGTCATGCCAAATGGCGAATCGCGTCCAATAGCTTTCGCTTCACGGAGGCTAACTAAAACCGAATAAGGGTACAGTCATTTTGATCGTGAAGCGCTCAGCGTGGCTTGGGGAGTTAAACGGTTCCATGAATACGTTTACGGTCAGAAGTTTATATTGCAGTCTTTAATATCGATTAAGGCCCTAAAAAAGGTATCCCACAAATACAGGAACACGTGTGCAACGTTGGGCGGTTATGCTTAACGCTTATGATTATGACTTTCAACATATACCAGGCAAGCAGAATTTAACTGCTGATGCACTGTCTAGACTTCCACTCCCTAACCACAAGGAGTTTGAAGAGGCTGAAGAACAGTACAATGTACTAGCGTTGGAAACCATCTCCAACTTACCAGTGCAAAACGAAGCTTTGGTTATGGAAAGCAAGCGTGACAAACTATTGTCCAAAGTATACCGTTACGTTAATCGTGGCTGGCCTGAAGTGTGTGACAATCCTGACATGCAGCCGTACTTCACGCGCCGCAATGAAATCTCGATTGAAACTGACACACTGTTTTGGGGGTTTAGAATCGTCGTGCCGACATCTTTAAGACGTCAAATTTTGGTAGATTTACACAGCTCACACCTTGGTATTGTTAAATTAAAGAGCTTGGCTAGGTCTAAGGTGTTTAAGGATACTCAATCTGCAGGACCCAAGCATACCTGGGAGTATCCACAAAAGCCAAATTCTAGATATCTCTCTGATTTCTTGGAACCAATGGATAATTTCATGTTTCTAATCCTAGTAGATGCACACAGTAAAATCCCGTTAGTGCACAAAATGAAAACTATCACTTCAGCTAAAGTTATTGATATTCTGAATAACCACATTGCCGAATACGGGCTGACGGATTCCTTAGTTAGCGACAATGGCCCGCAGTGGACCTCTAAAGAGTTTAAATCATAGTTAACGATTAAAGGAATCCAACACCTATCAGGCCCGGCTTTTGTGCCGTGGGTTAACGGATTAGCCGAAATTTATGTTCGAAATTTTAAACGTGTCTATACAGCAGCTTGGCGTGACTGTTATTCTGTTCAGGATAGTATAAGTGCATACTTATTATCGTCACGAATCGCGACAAGTTTTACCACCCAAGATACACCTGGTAAATTATTCTTCAACAGAGAATTAAAATCCAGATTGGATTTGCTTTACCCTGACCCTGTGTCCGTTGTAAAAAGAAACCAACAAAAACAGATTAAAAGCACCCAACATCGTGCCTCAGTTAACTATCAAGTTGGCGATGAAATCTGGTATCGTGACTACAGCAAATCTAACCCTAAGCTATGGTCGAGGGGATCTATCAAGAAGAAGCTACCTCATTTGATCTACAGTGTACTTACTGAAGAGCTTGTTGAAGTAAGTAAACACAGACCTGTTGAGGCCTATGATTAATCCAGTTGATGCCGTAGAATTATCTCCAAACGCACAAATTCCGGCGAATAATTCTGTCAATTTTGACATGAATAATAAATCCGCTAATTCGAAAGAACACGTAGTTTCAAGGAAGCGCTCTTCTGTTGGTATGTCACATCACGATCAGGTGATTCACGAGTATTCAAATTGTCGGCGGCAGTCAGTGGGCCAATCACAGCATTCCACCGTTGCCAGGCAGGGAGCGACACTAATCAAAAGCACCTCACCAGACAATTTACGAGTTGCGACACCAGGTGTCAGCACAATCCAGTCGAAATCACCCCACACACAGCCAGTGGGCGAGTCCGATGACGTCACTGTTCCCAGTGAGCTAGCCATGTCGCAAAACTTCAGCGCCTCCCAGCGAGATATTGGAGCGACAGGTGGCCTGGAGCCTCCTTTACTTACAAAGCAGTCTCCTGCTAAAGCATAGGAGCCCGCTACGGTGAAAAGCCAACAGAGGAAGCGCAAGTTTGCACTATCTTCACCAATTGCAGATGATGCAGTGCAGCCTCCAATAGCGTCACGTCGTCCGAGGCGAACAAAACGAGCTCCGGACAAGCTCAATATTTAATAATTAACCGTAGGCTAATATAAGTGTTCGTAATACGTTCTACGTCAGCCCAATTGGGGGTTGTATTTTAACTTGTGCGATGCTCGCAACGTGTGTTTGGAAATGTTAATCGTGCAAGGGATAGACCTTGTACATTTTAATTGTGCCTATGGTTGGCAACATGTAGTGTTTTCAGTTATTCGTGAGAAAAATTGATTCCTTGGTTTTAAAACGTTTTCTTTTCTCTTTCATGTAAATATTTCCTTCATGACCGGACAACTGCTTTGGGAGCTGAAACAGCCTCCGGCGTGAGATAACCCATCTGTAACAAACTAACAGATGTACTCAGCAGCCACATGTTTGCAACTAATCAACTCCGTTGTAAACAGCAGTAGTTGTTATAACCAAAAGCCAAAAAGAAGGAAACACTACCGAAATTTATTCAAAAGTATCAATTACAAGCCAGTTTGAAATAATAAAGCCAGATGGATTTCATGGTGCCAGTTTTCAAGTATCATTAAAAATTTCAGATATTTTGTTGAGTTAAGGGGGGTTACAAGCTTTCACAAAATGTTTAGTTCTTTCTTTGAAAGCGATACATTTTCTTCATAATAAATACAACTTAAAGTAGGCAGTTCCTAATAAAAAAAATTCATGTCTTAAAAATAATACATATTTATTTTTCAGCTAGACTTAAGATTTTTTTCCTTTTTTTTATTAGTTGGTTGTATTGTGGTTTCGTCATAGAGGCACCACAATGGTAGTCCTTAAGTCCCAATGTAAACCCATTCACAGCTTAATATATATACCTCCATAGTTAACTACAGTCTATCCATACAATGTTATTGCCATACCCATATCACATGACTACATGACATGTGACATACCTTATATAAAGGCTGTACATAGTTAATAAAGCTGTCCTTCAAGTGTTAGCCTACAACACTGTGTTCCTAGTCTTTACTATGCCTTAGTGAACCCACAAGTGTATGACTGTCCCCCCTCATACATCACACAACCCATAACTTGTTTTGATATCTGCCGTAAATAAATGTGCATACGTTGGAAATCGACTTGTTTTATTCTGACTTCTGCATGAATAAATTAAGCACATTTTAAATCATAACAGAGTTAAGGTTAGGTCTCATTCGTGGATGAGTGGTGGCAGTTCTACCAGGATCGTCGACAGGAAGGAGAATACTGCCAGTTAGGATAAATGTTACGGCCCCCTAGGGACTTTAGCTAGGCTCCGTAATACGGAAGAGTCAGAAGGATGTGGTTGTCCAGATGGTTCTGCGGAACAGAAGGAAGGTAAGAAAGAGCGTCTGCCAGCCATGTGGTGTGTTGTGATAAAAAACTCGGAACACCTCCGTAAGAGGAGGCCAAATTGGGAGGCTGAACGTTCGTTCGAGGAACGGAGGTGCAGGAAAAAACGGGACGTAGTGCCACGTAGAAGAGGTTCCAGGAACGGTAGACGAGAAAACATTCCGGAGGAATGATGGAAGGGCATGGTAAGCCTAGTGAGGGCGGAGGAGAGTCATCCTTAACCGAAGGAACGGACGAAGTATCCAGAAAACCGTTGCAAAGTAACGGAAGGCAGGTCAATCTGGAAAGGAAGAGCGAAGGAAGGCGCCTTCCGCAGAGCGGAGGGAGGCGTCTTCCGTAGAGCAGAGGAAAGCGCCCTTCAGCAGGCGGAGGGCAGAACGACTGCATGTGGCAAAGGAATGCAGTGATAAGAATGGAGTTTTTGCAAGGAGGATCGGCCAATGGACAAAATGGATGGCGCATCATCCACTGGTCCGGATGGAAGCAGTGGGGGGGGGGGGGGGGGGGGGAGACACCCCCCCGGGTGGGAGCGGGGGAACGCACATTCCACAGGACGACGGGAGGTGGAGGTGGAGCATCCATAAAAACGTTGCAAAGCAACGTAAGGCAGGATAATCTTGAAAGGAAGAGCGGAGGGAGGTGCCTTCCGCAGAGCGGAGGGAGGAGTCTTCCGCAGAGTGGAGGGAAGTGCCCTTCCGGATGCGGAGGCGGAGGGCAGAATGACTGCATGTGGCAAAGGAATGCAGTGATGAGAATGGAGTCTTTGTAAGGAAGAACGGTTCATGGACGAAAAGGACGGCGCACCATCCACTGGTCCGGATGGAAGTAGTGGGAGGCGGAACGATCGTCCCTGGCGTAGGAGCAGACGAACACACCTTCCGCAGGACGACGGGAGGCGGAGGAACGTCGAACGGGGAAGCTTAAAGAACGACCACGCCTGGCGATGGCCCTAGGAGAAATGATGTCAATAGCCGCTGCGCGGAAGCTTATATAAGCAAGCCCCGCACATGCGCAGTACCGTACGAGCTCGGCAGGGAAGACAACTTTTAAGACTCTACGGGGAAATAAGCTCAATAGGGGAAATCTGCTAATTAAATCGGGTAATGTATTCGTCGGCTATAAAAACATTAGTTAGGCTAATGAAGAAACAAAATGGGCTACGCTAATATAAAAAGAAAATAATTAATGTAACTTTGCAACCAAATGAATTATGTTGCTCAACAGTCTGAATTATGCCCACAAGGGCTCGCAGACTTTCACAAAGGGGGAGGGGAAGCACCTTAAGAACAAAAGGCAAATAGCACTAAAAAGGCTAATGGCACTAGAAAAGAGAAAACGGCACTAAAAAATAGGGCAAAGAGTAAAATGTTCAATAGAAGATGTAAATAAAGGCAAGCACTATTTTTCCGACTCCTATAAGAAAAGTCTAAAGAAATAGGTGTATAAAAATAACTATTAATGATCGGGCCATATACTGTAATCCTAGTATTACCTAAGTTTTCATGCCTTTGTTTTGAAAATCTTTTTAATATTTTCAACCGAAGGGAATCCAAAAAAAAAGGTTTTGCTTTCAATTATGAGCTCATAGGCATTCTTCAATTCAAGGAAGGTCGTTTCTGTCGTGGTTGTGAGGTTTTTCCTTGCTACTGGTACGCTAACAGTGGGGGTGTTCTGGTGAACCGTTCAGTTTAACAGATGCCCAGCTCTGGTTCACGACTGCCGAATTTCTCGCTCAGGAGCTTCCCCTTTATCCCTGTTGACCAATCAGAGCCATGCTTCATTCGACAGTGCATGAACACACGTCACCGTCAGATGTATAACCAATCACAGCTTGATATTCGCTACCCCTTGGCTTTGCTCCTAACTGATATCTCCAGATCAGTGGACGTGTAGGTTGAAGGTTAACTAACTCCGAGGCAGCTAACCCTCAACTTACCTCCTGACTAATATCACCATGCTTTTCCCCTTTTACGTTTTCTCCAGGGTTGTGGAGTAGTAACCCCGGGAGGTAGACTACCTCAGACATAAATTTACCTCGTGACTGTTGTCCAAGGCATAAGAGGGGGATTGCGCGTGGGCAATCAGGGGTAAGCGAGCTGGCAGGTGATTGGTTATTAAACCTCTAGAGGGAAAAAGCATTCGAGAATAAGAATGCAAAATTTACAGGTAATGTATATTAATATAGCAGTAGAAATAACATTTCACCTTTGCCACAGCCTCTTCCAGCTTTTCTGCCTGGTTCTCGACTGCCTGCAGCAACTGCATGTCAAGACTTAAATCCATCTGTGCCTCTGTACCACTATTAGATTCCTGTTTTATGCTGCAGCTTAGAAATGTGTGACCGTCTTGATGGTACTGGAAACATTCTTGCCCTAAGTTTAAAGAAACAGTTATCAGTAACGGCAATATTTTTCTATCGTGAAAAAGGCATGACTAGAACATAGTTCACTTCGCTCATTCCAATTGTATCAATTCAAGAATCACACAGTTTAGTAGCTACCCAAATTGCATCACGAAATTGATTTATCAACAGTAAGGGGGAAGCTAGTCGTGAACTGTTGCTCCGAGTTCAGTTCTCAATTGTCATAATGCTTAGAATTTCTTAATCTCATCATTTTATATTGTTTTACGTTAAAAACTGGTTTACAGTCGGATTACATAGTTAGGATTCCTCGCCTACTCAGCGCACAAGTTCTGTCAGAAAAGTGGGTGAGAGAGTAGCTGTTAAAACCTAGCCTATACGTTTTCTGTGCGTCTCACCAACTGAAGTCAACCATTTGATAATTTGTTATCAACCCTCACCCATTACTGTCATGACCAATATGACCCTAATATGACCCCTCGAATACCAGTCCAATAGAAATCTCCATTTGGGCGGTAGCCTAAGAAAAAACTAGCCATCTTCCGAGTTTCTACTACCCACATAACACTACATCGTAAACGATGCATGTTTTTTTATTTAAACATTTATTGCATTGTAACCGCAATGTTATTGCAGAAACAATAATAATCTGAAGCCTTGTAAATTCGAACATAACGCCGCAAACTGTTCGCCTGTAACTGGCATGATTCTGCAGATATCACTATTTAAGTATCATATTCTCAATTGCTAGCCGCCATTTTGGCGAGGAAAGCTAAAATTTACATCGTCAATTGTTGGATTCCATTTGCCTTATGGCGAGTGGCAACGGACAGCGGAGATCATCGTACGATACATTGCTACGTATGATGTGAAATGCAAATAAATATGCAAAGCATTAGTCGCTTATTGAACACAATACTTATTTACCATACATTCCATATAAAAATTGTAAGAGTAAAGTCTTAGCTTTTTACCCATTAAGTTTTAATTAATTTCCAGAATGTAGTTCTTCGCAAAGTCCAATCAAAATTCCGGTCAAAACAGCACTTATATCCCATAACTTGGGGTCAAAATATTAGGTTACAACGATTCAATTTTTTTCTTTTCTTTTTGGCACTTTTCTCATATTATTAGGTGTCTTAGTTCCTAGAGCTTTATCAAACACAATAGCACAGACATCCTAACTTTTTAAAATCATCATGAAGATTAGCTTCATTTGAAAACGCGTGGTCGACCCATAATCCTCATCTTTTATTCACGCTCCATTTCAGTGTTAGTACAACAGTCGTACCTTGTCCATTATTAGTTCGCCTCAGTTTATGTTCTTCATACTGTAATCGTGATTCACGTCGCACTTCGAGAGGTGCCTGCTCACTCATTAGCTTTTCCTGGTGTCGTAGCCAATCCTCGTGTTGCTGTTGATAGTCCCGCAATTCCACCAGCGTTTTCTGCAGTGAGCTGTGAAGGAAGTAAAACAATTTTTTTTTCAAAAAGAGCTTGATATCGAATAAAATTTCTTCAAAACTTATTTCCACGCTATCACTATGATTTGACCACAAAGCTACAGCCAAAAAATTTCAAAATCTGTATACACAAATAAAAATAAAATTTACCAACAGTTTGATCCGGTGAACACCAAATAATCAATCCTATTAGTTTTATGAAATGTGAACCATTTAAAAAAAAAAAAAAACAACTACCTAAGGGTCCTGATCTTAATCATTAAAAACTTACGGTCGGTATATATATATATATGTAGGTATATGTAGAGGTATATGTACCTCTTCTCCTCTTAAAGTAGGAGGGCTAAAAATATGAGAAAGGTATCAAAAGACAGGAAATTAATACGGATTTTGCGTAGGCGTATTTTCGTAGTTCTAGGTAACATTTTTCCCCTCGAAAAAAGCAAAAAAACCCCTTTGGACCATTGTTGAAACGAATTTTTCGAAGTTGATTGTTAGTTTCGGAATATCACATCTTCCTGCTGTGCGGATGGTCCACAATTGTTGGGCCATGTAGGAGGCGCATGGTCCAGTAGGATTACGGCTGGCAATGCTAACAGCCGTCATTCAAGAATGAGGCACGTGCAGCTTGCTTAGGGACGACTGTTGGAGTTGCATTTTGGAAATTTCAAATACAAACTACCTATTTAGCCTTACATTTAAGTGAAATTACGTAAAGCTACGAAAAGACTAATGGTAAATTAGGCCTATTTAAACAAAATATATTGATAACAAAAGGGTCAAAAATGTTTCCACGTTTGCATTTGTAAAACATCGACGTTCGATCAATAGTGTGCTATTAGCTGGCGCTCTACTCAGCAATAGTTCAGCCTAATAGTGGTAAAAACGAATAGTTTCTATAGGTACTATTTCGCCTTGCACGAAATCTTTTATATTAGCCAAAAATTATAGGCGACATGTGGTTGCTGTTTCAAAGCATCACACGTAGCGGGGAAGGAGATGGGTTTTAAAAACTTTTAAGTAAAAATTCTTAAAATTTGTGAAACAAGGAAACCCATGTAAAGTCTGCAAAATTTATTTAAATAAAGAATAATCTATACCAAGAGCGGCACAAGAAGTATGAATGATAAAATTACCAAGCATTTTAGTTCAAGAATGCAGCAACTCGCGTGCTACAGCGTTGAAACGGCCTTGCAGCGGGGATTAATAAGGCTGCTTCAAGCCAAGGCCGACTGGGGAAAAAATCCTGTGTCTCGCCTCCTGGCTCATTGCCTGTTTAGGTGCATGCCAGAAAGGCGATAGCTTCAAGACCGACTGTGTACAAACGCATGCCTAACATCCTGGCTCAATAACAGACAATCGGATGCCGGTAAGGGAATGGCTTCTTCAACCCAAGGCCGACTGGACTACAAATCGCATGCCTAGCCTCCTGGCTCATTGGCAGGTTACGCGTACGCCAGAAAGGGGATGGTTTCTTCAAGCTAAGGCCGACTGGATACGAATCGCATGTTTCGCCTTAAGAAGCGCACGTACCTCTTGGGTGGCCAGACCGTTGCCTTGAAGCCTAACGTCTGCAAGGCTGCAAGGGTAGTTTTGCAGTGAATTTGTGAAACTGTGTTGTAGCGAAGATCAGCGTAGTAGCGCCAGGGTATGATGGATGACGGTGTGTGGTCCTAGGTTCAATATGTACATGTTATTCCCCGGCCCTTACGAAAAACACGTACTGCACTCCGATCATTTGCTTGATCGTGTTAGATATGGAATGTCCGTCATCAGCATGAGAGTTGCAGCATGAAAGCTACTCGAGCGTAGCGAGACGACGCGGAATGAGCGAGCGACTCCGCTAGTATTTAGTTAAAAGGAGAGTACTGCATGAAAAGCTTAGTTTTAAAATAAAAATCCTCTAGCACGGTCTTAGATTCAGATTTGATCTTCCTTCCCTTCCTCTCATTACCCGATAGGCTATTACTTGAAGAAATAATTTTTCTCTCTTTTGGTATGAGATTTGTTTCTAAAACGGTCTGTGATTACAGGAGACATATCGCCATGTTAACACCCCTTGGGTGCTTACAAGATCTTTGTGGAAAATGTCTCAACACAACATTTAAAAAATGTTAACTCTTAAAAGCAGTAATGCAAAGATGAAAAGAAAACACATTCACTTAAATTACGCCAAGCTTCACATTTTTGTTACGGAGTTTACTGTAGCCTATGCAAATTATGCTAATGTACTAATTGTGAGACAGTTTCGTCGCCGAGTGCCTGGGGCTGTTGCCTTTGGCACTACTTTACTGCCCCAACATCTTGTTTTAAGTACCGAATGCCTTTGCTGTATGATGTAACATGAGTATCCATTGTTATGGTGTAGTGTTGGTGAGTGTTTTGTACATTTGAGTATGACCATTGTCATGGTCTGGTTTATTAATTGTTACTTGTTTTCTGTTCTCTTCTCATGCCCATCTTGTTTACCGATTCCTAACCGCTCATGTTGGAGCGGAGTGCATCCTGTTTTTCTCCCAATCCATTTGTAATGGAATGTGTACATTACGGAGCGACTTTCTGTTTATCCCAATGAAGCCTGTACCATTAAATTTTCTCCGTCTTGAGGGTTGGACGAAGTCTGCCGACAAACTGTAAGTGTTGTTCCTTTTATCTTTGTTTCCCCGCCGTGAGACGTCACGAACCTAAAGTGTACTGTGTGTCATAAATGACTTAAGCACGACTTTGCAACCCGTCACACTGTCAAAATGCTCCCCGTATTTGTCCCCAGATGTTTGGATAGACCAAAGTAATAAAGCTCGAGGAAGAGAAAATACAGTCCTCCCCTGACAAAAATATGCCTTGAGCCAACTATTTCTTGTCTCCCAGTACCAATCAACGGAACTTTTTTTTCGCCATTTATCCTCTGATTTTGTCAGTACGTGTAGCGCACGCTGGGGCCGTACTTGCGTCGGGCCAATTTCAATGTCCCACCAGGATTGACCCAAACAGTGGCGCATCCCCAGGCATTACACGCTCGTGCCCTTCAAATGTGGGGAATCTACGGGACCTCCCGTAGGTTCAGGGCACGAGGTACGTAGCTATAGGTTGTCATTTACAGCTACGCCCCACTCTAATCACCCATATGAACATACTTTATTTTATTGTACCAAGAGTTGTGTTTTATAAATTAATCAGGAAGCTAAATGAAAGCTTAGGAAATATTGCTATAAACCAAACCACAGAGAATCACTATTTTGTTGCTAGCCTTAGAATACAGGAAATTGCCTTGTAAATCTTGTACGTCTAAACGGTCACTGTCAACCGCGGTTTGTAACACTACGACCATTTCTTGTCTAGTTTCCGTTACGGTTAGGCCTAGCTTAGTGCAGGCTTTTTTCAAATCCTTATAATGGATATCTTTGATCACGTTGTCCAAATTTAAGTCCGACATTTTGGCATTTAAAGTTTACGAATTTTCAAAATAAAGCTTGTTAAAATGAAAAATAAATTAATGGCAGCCGCAAGTTAATTTTACGTTAATGTTTGGAACAGAGCACATTATTTAAAATATTTCTCTCCCCAAATCCAGTAAGCTGTACATACACGACACTTTTAAAACCACTAGCATTTTGGTGTATGAATAATTAACACACCTAAGGAATTTTAACTACAACACTCTGGCTTGGCGGCCTTAGCATATCCTATGCACACTTACCCCGTACACAATGGTGTAATGTCCGTTAAGTCCACCTCCAAATCCCCACCGGCGATCGTAGATGGCTTGAAACACACTGAAGTAAACGTCCAGGCTTGGGTGGTCTACTTCGGTCAACTTTCGGGCTTGAATCAGCAACTCAAGGCACGCTATTTTCTGCTATGGAGCTCTTGGTCCCTGCGGGCAGATCCTCCTCACAGACGGCGGGCTGATGGGGGCATCAACACGGCACGGCAAACTGCATTCTCGGTAAAGTGGGTTCCTTACTTCTCGGCTCCAGGTTTTTGGCTGCTGGGGCTGAGTTTTGTACTGATAGTGTCGCCAGTACGGGCGTCTTTTTCGGCAACTGTTTTTACGGATTTGCGGACTTCTACTTCTGTACCTTTTTTTAGCTTCGGTAAGGACATCTGCTTCGTGATTCTGGTAACTTAATCACTGACATCTGGGTTGAAATGGTTTTCTTCTTCACAAATGGGTCCAGTAGCATGGCAGGGGGTAAACGCTTGATGGGAACAGCACCTGTTCATCCCACCACTGCCACCATTTGTAGCGGCGGACGCTACGACGGGCTAGGTGCTTGTAACGTCTCCGCATTCATAATTGACATCCAGCTTGTAGATATGACTGAATAATTACTTTCTGACTATTATGGCGTATAACAGCAAGGTTGGGCCTCAATCCCGGAGGGAGTGAAGATACTTTCCTATTTTAAAATTGAATAGGTCTAACCAGAAACTATCTACCTGGTCTTTAAGGCTGCCACCACCGGTGGGTAAGTTTAAAAGCTAAGGGAGGTTGGAATAAAATGGACTACATGTTATTTAAACGCAAGCAATTAATCTACACTAGAAACCGTACTTGAAGTTTTAAAAACTCTTGGTTTTAATAAAAATAACAAATGAAAAAGGCACTTTACATTTTGGTCACTAGTTACAATGAAAGCTTTGAATTAAAGCAAGAAGGCTTTCCGTGAAAGCAAACGAATTTACATTTAGAAAATTCAAGAACAAAAAGCAACAACGGGCTTTTTACATAAGTATAAACAATTTCAACTAGAAAAAGTAGTTTTGGGTCCAATTCTGAAAACCCTCTAATTTAAACTCGCATCCGCTAAAGTCTTAATTAGCCTTAGACATATACCTCTTTCGCAAAAGAGCGTCCGAATCCTCAAGAGCCACTGTCTACCGTTTAAGTTAAAACGTGGTTTAAAATAAACAAAGGAACGTTGGTTTTTAGGAAGAGAACCACTCTGACATTACAGCAAGAAAAGACTGAAAATGCCGTTTGGTTTACTCCACTCCTGACCGGCCGTGACCACCACTTTTCTTAGATCTGTGAGCTGTGCTAACAATTTTCTCTGGCCAGCAGGTAGAGGGTAAGCGCGGACCCGTAGTAGGGGGGTGTGAAACCTTAGGAGGAGGAGAGACTGACCAAAACCGGCCAGGCTGTCACTACCGGAAGTGGGTAGGGCAATGCGGACGGGCGGGGTAGCTTTGCACTCTGAGTGGATGGGGAATTGAATCCTGGGATCTGATTGGAAGGGAATGTTGGCAATGAGAAGAGCAAAGGGAATTGCCGACTTTTGTGAATTGAGAGGCCTTAGGAACTGAGTTTTGAACTCACAACGTGAATAGGCCTATAAATTAAAACTACAATATTAGGTATCGCAACTATTGAAGGAGGGGGGGGAGAGAAACGAAGTGTAATGCACAGTTTGACTTTGATCATTTAATTGAAGGAACAGATCGTTTGTTTTGGATTCGGATTGTTGGTAGTCACGGTCGAGTCTACACTTACTATTTACAACAAATACAATTCACGTTCGTTTAAATCGTTGCTGTAGGAAGGCTAAGCAGAGGTAGTGGTCCGGGGGGAAAAGATTAAACTAAAAAGGTTAACCAAGCTAGCTCAGTAAAAAGGCTATATGAAAATTATAAGTTAAGTTTTGTCTCGGCAGAGAATGGCGATAGAGAAAAGTCGGACAATATTTATAGCAGTTGGGGTACCAACAAACAAGATAAAAAATATCGTACTAAGTCTGTATCCAACATATATGTGAGGTTAAGTACCTTAAAGGAAGCCCCTCCTAAAACACAACTAAGCTAGTGTATTTAGGCTTTATGCCTGCAATGAAATAAAAAGTAATTACATTTGTACATGGTTTTGAAGCTACAGCGACCGGAAGTTTGAGCGCTACGGCCCAGTTTGTTGACTTTTTCTTAAGGATGCTGTGGACGAACCAGAAGAAATTTAATGTTCTGTTTCACAGAAATGAAGTTCAGGTAAGTGGCTATTAAGAGCTTCTAAGTTTGGCCGATTCGGATGGTAGCTTCTTATCGAACTCTTCAACCAAAGTCGGCGGAATTTGGTCGGGGGGGGCCTGAAGTGTGGAGCTTCAGAAAAACTGAGTTTTTCCCCGAGGTTTTTGATGTTTGGAGTCCAGGTATCCTCTCCAATCATTCCGCAGCACAGAAATCTATTACACCAGCACTAAAATATCCTAGCGTTTAGCTTGGATGCCAGAAACGCGTAGTCGATCGGCATCTAACAAAGGCGCTATATTTTGTATAGTCTACGTGTTAATTGATATTGATACGCAGCCGGCTCTCTGTGAAAGAATAACAAATTTGAATTTACAAAACCTAACGTTACATAGTGACAAATATTCGTTGAATGTATTCAACACGAAAGAAGAGTGTTTTTTAAAACTTGACTTGATTGTGTGGTCGTCGCAAACTTACAAAACAAACACTGTGATCTCCGTAAAAATTGCTGTTTCTGCTGTGCAAGCTGATTAATTTGCAAGGATCCCTCCTTGCAGACTCCAGGGTTCGCATAAAGGATTCATTCTATTGTTGAAAGGTTGTTTAATTGCCCGGTTGAACATGACGATGCTTTCATCTCGAGAGCTGGTGGGAGAGAGATGTTGCGTTTCGCGCTCAGACGCGTGTCTGTGTTTCGGAAGGCCGACTGTGTGAGGTTGCGTCAGTGGGTCGCTTCGGCAATCCTCACACTTTCCCCCTCCTACCTGAATGAACGCCTGACGTTCCACGCAATGGTTCTCTTTACAATGAATTGCTCCGAGATGACTACAGAAAAAACTCGTAAGTACAAGCTTCCAAGAAAACCTGAGCACCAACGCTCATGACAGATCACATATGAAATCGAAAACGAATAATAGAAAAATGATTTAGAATTCAAATTGGTCCTGGAGCACCAACGCTCTGAACAGATCAAGGTTGAAATTGAAAAACGAATTGCATGCAAGGATAACTGCTTGAGCGCGCAGAAATTGCGCTTGCAGGCGACCGCGCTGTCATGCATTTCATGTGCGACCACGCTTGTGCGTCTTCTTTCTTGATGCACAGTTACACAAAAGGGTGCGCCCTGAAAGGTGCGGCTTAGTCCGAGAAGCAGACGAGTTACACTGGATGACTGCACCCCGAAGGTGCGACTTAGTTCAAGGATTGCGCCCAAGAGGTGCGACTTAGTTCAAGGGTTGCGTCCAAGAGGTGCGACTTAGTTCAAGGGTTGCGCCCCGAAGGTGCGACTTAGTTCATCGAATGCACTTCACTAGTCTTGCGTCTTCATTACTCACTGAAAGTGACTTGCTTGGCCTTCTTTCCAGGTGTTGGCGTTCGGACTTTCGCTTCTTGCCGTCGATGGTCTTTCATGAAACTTGCCTCCATTGCGTGTCGGTAGAGATGAGTTTCAAATGGATGAAAGTCGAGGAAAAGTTGAACAGGATGAAGCAAATGTGGCCGTGTTTTGTAGTCCCTTGCGTCCGCCATGGAGCTTCCGTCTTTTGTGGTGTTCAAACAGAAATTCCATTTGACGTGGTTCGTGCTCTCCCGTTCGCTGTCAAGCCTTGTCATTCATTAGCTCTCCATTCGGCTGCGTGAATCATCGTTTACCAGCACCTCTTTCAGGCCGAGGTCCATGCCGAAGTTTTTACTGTTCCTCTTCTTTAACTTCCGTGTCCTCGTTGCTGAGGTCGTGGAAGGGTGTCTTCTCGAGTCGCAAGACATTGTGTTTGTGGTGCCATGACTGTCTTCTCCCTCTTGAGCGGTTCCCAAAGTCATCCGATTCCGACTCGCCAGAACCGCCTTCTTGGATTGTTTTTTGACGTAAGTTTGACCCGAGTTCTGGTTCATCGTGAGGTGGTGGAGTTTGACTTCTTCCCTGGCGTCGGTACCTTGTCGCCGCTGCGAAGAATTTCTTTCTTTTCCTTGTCACCTGTTGGAGACTGACGTTATGTATTACGATTGGGTTGAATATTCCCTTAAATCTGATGTGGGTTCTTCGCTGCCACTTCTTCATCGTTGCAGAGGTGAAGGCATACGCGTCGTTTTGCATTCTTCGCGAGGAATGGACGGTAAGCTCTCTTCTCGTGAACGCTTGTTTGAACCTTGTACGAATTTTCCTTTGCCATGTCTTTGTAGTGACTGTACTGAAGACGCCGTCTGCAGTCAGGTCTTCCAGTTGGAATTTGGCT
>JAHWFP010273458.1:0-10458 GCA_023313725.1 Lithobius niger
CCTGATTTTTTCATTGCATTGTCATGACAATTTCATGACAATTTCTCATAATGGTAAGCTCCTGATAATACTTATTAGTGGGCACGCATGACTGTGTGGGCCGTACGGACTAGACAAAGGTTTTTTTTTTGGGGGGGGGGTATTCGCCCCTCCCCCTACTTTTCCCACCCACTACAACGTTAACCTTGTGTGTAAAACTTAAAACTTAAAATTGCAAAACTAAAAACTTAAAACTGAATTGTTGTTTCGTTAATCAGTAGTTTCTTCACCAGCCCATCACCATCGTATTAAAAAAAAAAGATAGTCTCAATTTTTGATGCTGATTCTTCAACTAAGTTAAGGATTCCCACCTAGTTTCGTCGTGTGAAGCCGGGTGATATCAATTAACTTACCGAAAATCGTTCATACTAAAACTGAAACTGAAATCGAAAAACTGAAACCTGATGCGCGATACAAAGCAAAGCTAAGGGACTTCTCGTCGTGTGAGAAGTTGAAAAGAACCCATAGCCCGAGCATTTTCAAATTTTGCGCATCCGTTCGATGCCCTATTTGTAGAGTTAAGTTCGTAAGTCAATAAATGAATCAATTAATTAATTAATTAATCGGAGCGAAGCTCCGCTATGATCACACTCCAATGTCATCTTAGACCGCGCATTACGCAAAAACCACGAGGTCTATGCAAACCACACTTTGCATGCCGTAGCACGGGTGTCGGGAAAAGGTTTGTCAAAGGAAAAATACTAAATTGGACATGGGGTTGAGGAACCACCATGGTGGAAAAATGGGCCAATAGCCAAGAGCCGATATCCAACCAATAACGAAACAGCGAGGCCGTTTCTAATTGTTAAAAAGGCCTCCGATTGTTAAAAGATTGATTGTTGATGACGAAGATTTCCCTTAATGTTAAAGGGACACTCGGCCTGCCTTATAACATTCCGCGTGCCAAATTACAGCTACGCGCAGATCATCATCCGAGCAATTACAGCGCCAAGGTTGGCTGGTGTGGTAGCTGCGTTTTTCGCATAGCTGCTGTCTCGGTTGGCTTTGTGAATAGTATACACGAGATAGAATCAAGTCAACGATTGTGTCGTCACAAACCGCAATGATTGTAGTATTTTAAAATCACATTTTGTAATTTTCTAGACTAGTGTCTTATAATTCTGCTTCGGTGGTCTATTGGAATAATTAATTTTAATTTTTACCGCATTGATCTATTAGATTTTAGATCTCATGGTAATTATTAGAAAATTTGTAGATGTACACACAGAGATGAAATGTCATGATTATTGTACGCGCGCAATGCATCATTTAGTGATGGATCGTTAGTAAATAAAGTTCCGTTATATTCAACAGAAAATCTCCTAGACGCCACATTTAAAAAAAGATTTTTAGCAAGGGAAAGACTAATGGTAAGGAAATAGACCTTTGGAGCCGTACTTGATGTGGAGGATCGAGAATAATGGCGCTGGGAGGTACATCCCTTTAAGTTAGTTTTTGTAGCAGGGCGTACGGCTACGGGCCATGGCCCGAAATAAATTTATATTACAGCCTCACTAGTAGACATGGGTCGGTTAACTTTAAGAAACTAAAAATACATTTTGTAAGGCTGGGCCGGTCGATCCCGATATTTACCGCTATTTACAACATCGGTAGAAATCTGGTTCTATCGATAAAACCCAGATAAATTGGTAATAAACAAATTGAAGACAATATTCACTTCTGGTCGGCCGATTTTGACGTTTGAATACATCTTTTGAATACACCGTTTTCACCGTTTGAATACTCCAGCTTTCCAATGATCCAAACCCAAGCAGCTGCCTCTTATTTAGAAATTAAAAGGCCAAATGTAAACTTTTACCGGTGTTTTAAAATGCTTTCATCTGAATTGCATCTGTTAAGTGGTGTTACGCTGTAACAATAAACCCGTAAAGGTTTAGGACTTTTAATTGAAATCAGCAAATGTACAAGTGAGAATTGAAATTGTATTTGTTTAGCCTACGTGCTGTTGGGCTTTACGTTTTAAATAATTATATGATTGGTAAAGCACAACAGCACTTAAACAGATGCAATTTTCTCAATTGTACATTTGCTGATTTCAATTGTAAATCATCAGTTTTTATCCGTGAATCCCCTTTTTTACGGCACACTTGTCGTTTTTGTTTGTATTATATATATAGATTGTGCGACAATTGTTGTAATACTGATTTAGGTAACTGATAAAACAGGAGATTCATGGAAATAAAAGTTAGATTATTTATGTAAGTGATTTCGATTTTATTTATTTTTTTACCTTTTTAAACATCACAATTAATCAAACATCATGTTCTACACCAGTTTATATCATTATTCAGGATAATTGATATTAGTACATAACTTAGTATACAAATTAGCACACTACTAAAAGTAACAAATCGACATAATATAAAAGAACGCTCGTACATCTTTCCCTTAATGGTCAATCATTGACTCAATTTTACGGATTTTTGTTTGGTTAAATGTGCTTGTCCATACGATGAAACTGTGCTCTTGGGCGACTCCGGGAAATATAGGGGACTATACATTAGCTCAAAATGCTTCAGCTTCCGGTGATCTGACCGGGACCAACTAAATGATCTCACAGCTCTCCCTCAGATCCCTTAACTATCTTAGCCAGACAGTGCCAGAACACCAGACTGCAGTCAAAACAGGACAGAATTCATTGGCAAAATCTGAAAGTTTGAGCTGGAAAAAAAACTTCTCCCTTTTACCCCTTCCCAAAACTCCCTAAAAGAATTCCTACGACACGTCTCTGTGGCTACGTCCGGCTTTACATTTTACTTTCATGTGAGAAAAAGATTCTAGACGGAAATGGATGACCTTTTTCCCCTCCTACAAAATCGCGTGTAGAGATGCTGCGTGGCTGTATCATACTCACGGGACGAGTGCCAATCCCAGGTAAGTTCGTTTTTAACAAACCTCAAACGGATAGCGTCCTTCCTTGAACTCGCAACGGGGGAGATATTTGGCACCCTCAACTGCCGCCCCCAATCTTTATTTTTGGCCTTGCACGTTTCAGTGTTTACCGTTCGCAGAAGAATGGCTTGGCACAGATATCTTGGGAAAAGAAGAAAGAGGAATAACACGCAGACGGGCTACAACAAAATTTTAAAGTTTACGTGCTGGTCGAGGCATTGCAGTGCAGCGGTACTTAACACTGCCATGTTAAGTACATTTCTACCAATCTCTACTACTACAGTTTGTTCCGTATTATCTTTGCAGGAAACTGGCTATGCGTCGCCACATTTCCTTGCAGTATGAGCGCAAAAACATGTGGATATCACACTTGTAGACCCTACACAGTGTCTGTCTACAGTTACAGTCTTATGCTATACGAGTGGAATATTGACGTGTTTTTTCACTCAAAGTGGAACGAAACGTGGCGTCATAGTCACTTCCCGTAAACATAATGTTCCACATTATGTTTGTGGGAAGTGACTATGACGCCACATAAGTAAACCATCGGCTCATGCAATACTGGAATGATGGGGAGGTGTCTGTAAAGGTTGTTTGAGCTATAGCCGTTGGTTTAAAATTTGTTGTTGGCTCCGGTATATGGGTTCAATTACAGCCGACTTTAGGCTGTAAACAACTGGTAAAGCTTTTTCGTTTGGGTTCTTCTGTGGGCTGTAGAGACGAACCCCAGGGCCTGGGAAGCTTACTGCCCGTTGCTAGGGTGAGGGATGGTCGTCTAACTGGAAAATCGGATAATTGGAAGTCCGTATTAGGGTGGAATAAAAAAATAAAATTTTCGAAATTCGAAATGTCGTTGTGTGGAAAAGGTTCCTTTTAGCATCACTACAACACACACAAAATTTTGTCTCTCTGAGGTCATGTCTTGAGGTACCAGAAATCAAGGTCTTCTAGTTTAACATTGTACTGTACGTACGTCAATGAGCGTGAGGCAACACGGGACCATTCTTTTCCCGAAAATTCCACGCTAAAAACAAACAAAAAATACGTAAATTGCCAGCGCTAAAGAACTAGTACCGTAAAGTCACTGTTCACATCGATGAACTAGGAATCGAATCTTGCTACATTGTGCCCTCAGCCAGTACTTATCTGAGATTATAGAGAACTGTGGCGTAAGAATAAAATCGGCACACTACAGCCAAATCTGACTGGTGGTTGAACAATAATAAAATTAATAAATACAGATGGATACCTGTTTGCGTTGCCTTTTGGACTTAAATTCCAGACTGCCACAGCGGGAATTGAACCCACAACCTTTAAGACCATACTAACACGGCCAAAAGGAAACGTCCATAGTCTGCATTTAACACGCACACGATTGGAAGCGTTTGAATATATTATGTATACGTATGCGTGTTAAATGCAGCCTATAGACGTTTCCTTTTGGCTGTGTCAGTATGGCTAAGCGGTAGGACTCTGGCCTTTTGTCTGAAAAGTTGTGGATTCAATTCCCGCTTCAGGCAGTCTGGCATTTAAGTCCAAAAGGCAACGTAAATACGTTTCCATCTATTATTTATTAATTTTATTGTTCAATCACCAGTCAAATTTGACTGTCGTGTATCGATTTTATTCTTACGTCACGATTCTCTGTAATCTCAGATAAGTACGAGCTAAGGGCAGAATGTACAAGATTCGATTCCTCGATGTACAGAGTAATTTTATGGTACTAATGTACTTTTGCACTGGCAATTTACGTATTTTTTGTTTGTTTTTAGTGTGGCCTTTTAGGGAAGAGAAGGGCCCTATAATGCCTCATGCTCATGTCGATTGTGGTATGTAAAAGATCCTAGGAATTTCCGATTGGAATTACCTAGCAAATTGTCCCATCGCCAATCTGGCGCTATGGCTTCAACTGGGAACGCGCAAATCCTCCAGTCCGTAAAACCCATGTTGAAACGTAACCACGATTTTGTCCATCTCTCTTTCTTAGGTGAGTTTTTTTTTATTATGACAGGGCCATACCGAGGTACTAAAGGAGGGTGCGCTGATTGAGTGATTGAAGTGAACGAAAATCAGCGTTTGTTGGGCAGCACAAATAGGATTGAATAAACTTAAGCATATCAAACCTGGACAATGAACCAAATCGTGTTAATCTGGCTGACGCAATGGCTAATTGGACAATGACAAATATGAAAATTATCAATGAGAAAATTTAGACACACAAAATTGCTCCAGAAAAAAGGTAGAGATGAAGACAAGACCACAGCGTGACCGTTTGTATACGTTCACATTCCTACGAAATTTGTAATATCCACACAAAACCAAAACTGGTATAAGAGAAGCCGCCAAGTTTACAAAAAGGGTCAGAAGGTAGTTATAGTATTCAACCAGGAAAAGGTTGATCGTAATAGCCAAATTAATCGCGCCGAACAATTCTTTTAGAAGTTCAATGAAAACTTGAAGATTGCTAACTTGAAAACTTGAAAATTTTGAAAACTTTGGAACTTCTATTATACCAGTTTTGGGTGGATCTTTTGGGTGGTTTTGGGTGGATCTTTCTTTCTCAGGTGAGTATTTTTTTTTTAATTCTGAAAAGGCCACCGTTTATAGCTGACTAACTGCTTCGTTGGCCTTTACGTTCTGATTGATCGTGTTTCCGTACCTTTTTGTATTTTTTGAAAAAACTATGTCTCGATACCCACCTATTATTTTTCATATAATTCGTCGTCATTTGCCTTCTCCAAGTTAGCACACGTGGCACATGCGAAGCCCCCCCCCCCAAACCACCCCACAAATATTTATAATATCCATTATTTGTAGGAGGGTTGGAGATAACAATTTGCCTCACCAAGATTGGATAATTCGATAGCGATTTAACGTCCCACTCTGAGCTAATGAACCCTTTCACCGAATCTCAAGCCGATCGAGCGATACGCTTTCGACACGCTCCCCTTGCCAAAGGCCAGACATAAACGTGTAGCAGACATAATGGAGATCGCATGTAGGCGTCGGAAAATCAGGCGACTACGGCTAACGATAAGGTCCATCCGGTCACGTCTAAACGTCTTCGTTGCTACCGGAAGCGTCATATACACAAGGGATCACAACCGGAAATTAGGCTTATTATGGTTAACGGAAGTAAGCAAAGCTGCTTAAAAGTGATACTTTCGTGCATCAAAATAAAATTACAGAGGAATAAGGAAAAATCAAGAGACAATATCTGCGAATTCATTTCCCGGTTTAGAAAACTGCCACTGGCACGGTGTCTTTACGACGATAAGCTAGGATGTCGACTGAAAGTCGTTTATTGCCGGAGTAGAGAAAACAAGGTTGTCTAGGTCGTAATATTAACTTCACGTTAAATCAATAAACCCACCCAATAGACAATTTTACTCATTCAAAACTTCCAAAAGTGTCTACAGGGTGCCAAACAATGATGCCCCCCCCCCTCCCCAGAGTAAACTAAGCATGATAGGAAAAACATGAAAGTACCAATAGGTAGCCCATTTTATTGTGGGTTGAAACTCAGAAGCTCAATATTCGGTGTTCACGAGCAGCTTGAAGAAGAACGTGGTAGGAAGGCAAAAGTGACTCAAAAAGTTCCGTGTTGGTTATGCCTGTGTGGTTATTTGGTAATAACTCCAAAACCAGCAGTGTCGGCATCATGAAACTTATTGTCAGGGTAGGGCTCGTCCCCACGCGCATTTTAAGCCCAACCACAAGTCCATGCGCACCCTGTGAGCGGAGCTATTAAAAAACAAAGCACGCGACAGCTTCCCCTGGAAGATGCTGCACTGCCGCGCACTCCACATCTGCGTTGAACTCTCTTTTTCCGGAGCACAGCATCAATGTGCTCCTCCATCTTAGTACGACTAAGTCGAGTCGCTTCAACATCATTTTTTCAACATTGTCCTTCAAGATGGATCCACAATTTTCACGCACATTCAGAAAATGGAGTTCAACACGGAACTTTTTGAGTCACTTTTGCCTTCCTACCATGTTCGTCTTCGAGCTGTTCGTGACGCCAATGGAGTGAACACCGAATATTGAGCTTCTGAGTTTAAACCCACAATAAAATGGGATACCTATTGGTACTTTCGTTTTTTCCTATCATGCTTTGTTTACTCTGGGGAGGGGGGAGCGCTATCATTGTTTGGCACCCATTATATGTACTTTCGAAAGTTTTGAGAGGGGGGGGGGGGCATAAAAGGGTTTAAAGGTCTTCAGAAGAGATCTGACTAAGCTCTTTTTCTAGAAGTTGCCTCTGTCCTTCCTCTCTCTGGGTTCTGTACGAGGAGTTCAAAAAAGACGAAAAAGTGTAACGGGGCGTCGGACGAGCGTTTAACTGGAAAATCGTCTAATGGGATAACTGTCTAATATTTGCATAAATAAAAAATCTGGAAAATCGTCTAAACGGAATATCGTATAATGGAAAATCATCTAAACGGAATATCGTATAATGGAAAATCATGTAAACGGAATATCGTATAATGGATAATCGTATAATGGATAAACGTCTAACTGTATCAACGTCTAACTGCAGTTCTGATGTTATATGTATAGCCGCAGCGAGCGCGGCAGCGCGAGCGAGGCAGGGACATTAGACGATAATCCATTATACGACTTTC
Organism: Lithobius niger; assembly: GCA_023313725.1. Taxonomy (NCBI): domain Eukaryota; kingdom Metazoa; phylum Arthropoda; class Chilopoda; order Lithobiomorpha; family Lithobiidae; genus Lithobius; species Lithobius niger. The sequence goes on from JAHWFP010273458.1 coordinate 7,578, forward strand.
CAGTTAGACGATAATCCATTATACGAATTTCCAGTTAGACGGTTTTCCATTATACGAATTTCCTGTTAGACGAGTTTCCGTTATACTGTTATACGGTATACGTTCTTCCAATTATGCGATTTTCCAGTTAGACGATTATCCCTCGCCCCACCAAAAGTGTAACTAGATTTGTAAGTTTTCTAACGGATTTACGGAGATTTACGGTTTTGCTGGGGTTTAATAAGTGGGGTTTATTAAATTGCCAGTAAAAACCAACTTTACCAATCAGAAAAGAACAACAGCCTGCAGAAATGCACTGGTTATTAATATGTTCAAATCAAACAGTAAATTCCTACCTAGGAATCTTGTTTAACTATTCCCTTCAGTTTTCTGGGGTTTTGGGTATTGGGTGGTGAGTATGTTTGTTCAAACATTAATTTTATTTTAGTCACTTAGTATGTTTCACCATTTCTCGTGTGTTCGTGGGGTCTTGTGTTCTTTTGGGGTTCGGGTTATCGTACCGGGTTGGTTTGCTTTTTATAAACACTAGTTTTGGGTACTTTGGTAACTTTTAGTCTTCTGTACGCCGTAACCGGCGAGAAGACTATTGCAACGACTTTGGCCGTCCGTCCGTCCGTTCGTCGCTTTTTTCAACTTCGCAACAGTACCAGATATTGACGACAACGTCCATTGTTTACAACGACCATTTTTTAACAGACTGCTTCGACGCATCCATTGTTTACAACGTCCATTGTTTAAACGTCCAGGGCCTTAGGGCTTCGGGCAGATGACCAGGAGTGGTTAACGCTCGTTAAACCCTTTAACCCTTTTAGCTGATCGACAAGCAACTACTCACGAGCAACGAAGATTTTACTTTAAGTGATGTGCTATGTGAGTTCCCACTCCTCAGTGTCTGGGTTGGATTCCCAAGAGGGCGAAGATTGCGGCTAAGTCTCTGTGTAGTATGTGGGCAAGAGTGTTCATTGAACAGCGTGGGACTGGTTCAGGTGCTGGAGTTGTGTGCCATGGTGAAAGGAGAGTGAACGAGAGTGTGGGGCAGTGTGATGGCGGACTGACGAAGCAAGTCGTGGTCCTTTGTTGTTGAATTACGTGGTATTCAGTATTTTGGTATTTTGTATCCTGTTGTACTATTTTGTAATAGAGCGTACGGCTTAGGGCCACAGCTCTGGTAATAAATTCAATTCAATTCGACGAAACTAAATTAAATAATAACAGCAGTTGTAGTCCATGATATGTCTGCCTCAACATTGGAAGTGGAGGAACTGACAGAACACCGGTGCGACTAGACAGTCGCTGTAGCCGCTTGTTTGTTTTTGTACTTAATTTTGGACATTGTAAGTGGCCTGCCCTATTGTTTCCGTCCAAATGGATTGTTTTACATTGTCTTAAACATTGTTATCATGCAACCATGCCAAACTGAACATTAAATAAATCCGTCCGTTTGCAAGGAGATACTTCAGTACTGATACGAAATCTTAATTATTTGAAAAAGATGACTGCTATCCTATAAATCTAACGAAAGCCAAAAAAAAAAAAAAGAAATGGACCAGAAAACTAGATTGGTGTTTCCATCTCATAATTGCTAAGAAAAAAAAAACGGATTTCATCAATTTGGACCAAAAATAGCTGATATCTACCCCAAAAAAAACTTATTAAAGATTCCCGCCAAGCTTTTCGGCCGTGTGAAATCGTGATATCAAACGCCAAGCTCTTTCGCCAAGCTAATCTCACCGACTAATACTTCAAACGTTAAATGAAGTAATTGAAAATTGCGCAGTAAGCAATTTTGATATATTTGATTTAACCTTCGAACTATTTCTCGATGGGATTAGCTTGGCGAAAGAGCTTGGCGTTTGATATCACGACTTCATACGGCCGAAAAGCTTGGCGGGAATCCTTAACAAGTTTTGTTTTTGGGTAGATTTGTACTTACTGGCAATAAATAGTTATTATTATTATATAAACAGTACAGTTTTTTTTCTCTAATCCTCGACAATTTGGCGGATGTAACGTTTTCTTCCATTTTCTGACAATTTCCATTTTCTAATTGCTGATAATTTTTTCCAAACAACCGGTAATAAACTGTAATCTTATGAGAATTTGTACATTTACCCAAGGTTATGTCAATCCTTCCTGCCCGATTTACACACCCACTCCCTTAACACTAGGAAAAATGACGTGCTGGCTAAGCTAAGAATGGACTCCCGACCTATTAGGCACTATCTGGAGGAGACAAGCCAACCTCCCAGTCAAATGCGACCTTTGAAATTGTAATAAAGCTGAAAATGTTTTTCACGTTCTGTTCGAATGCCTATTTACAAGAATTGTAGAGAAAATAAAAGCGGTCAAACTTTAAAAAGTACCTGTTGAAACCTTATTGAGTTCTTACGCATCTAGGGATCTGATTGTTAACACTCAACTTATAGGATTTTGTTTACCCATGCTGTTTTGCTCAACTTATGAGTACGTTGCCAAACCTTCAGAACCAATAACTTGTTTTTAATTTTTGTAACTCCCACCCTTCTCGAAGCTAGCTCGCTCCCCGTGTTATGGGCGCGTTTACGCAACAAGTCATTCTCGCTCGCCGAATGCTATTTACTAGTCAACCGTTATTTATTTATGATTAGTTTCCCGTTGCTACTAAACGAATGCGGTAATAGATAACAAATTGTATTTATTACAAATAACAACATGGATAAAGAACAAACTGCTACGGTAATTTTAAACATTGCTACAAGATGTTGTCATTTCACGCTTCTACAATTTGCTATTCTCCCTCAAAGTACAGCTTTTAGCAAATGATCAAACGTCGGTAGGATATGGGACACGGTGAGAGACGATGCATTAAGGGTCGTCAGTTTTTTGTGGACCACCCTGTATG
>JAHWFP010273459.1:0-39908 GCA_023313725.1 Lithobius niger
AAAGGGTACGAAAAGATCGAGCAAAAATTGTGGAATACTGCTAAGGAGCCTTGTCTGGGACTCCCCGTGCCCGCCATGTTTTTCTCTTCTCGTTTGTGTAGGGGTTCTCGGTTTGCTTTCGGTCGAAAACCGTTGAAATTAATGATCCTCTTGATGTCGGGCTCGACTTGTATGCGTTATTAGCCCATCTTACACTAGCTAGGCCGGGTTCACATGTCTGGAAAATTGTTTGCTGAATATGAAAAAAAAAATTTGCGCCGACTGAACGATGTACAGTTGGTCTACTGTCGCTGTTAATACAGGCGTAGTTGGCTTTGTCGACGTTGTAGCAACGTTTTTTTTTTGAAAAAATACGGTCGATTTCGCCCACTAATCTGTAAGGTGGTTACCACGTGACCGCCGATGTAAACAAGGCTACAGTTACTAGATTTACCAGCCTAACTATGGTTCTATCTTAACGTGGCGAATTGCATCATTGGCCATGCTGCGTAATAACGGTAACGTTGGCATTAGGCCTAGGTGGGCGTTAGATTATTGCAGTACAGCTCCAGTGTTAATTTTGTACAGCAAGGTGCAGATCATTGAGCGGTTGGTGGGGATATTTAGTGACTATGATTACTCTGAATTTATGTATTCTTGGAACTGTAATTGGAATATTAAAAAGTAAAATAAACATTTTTTTTTTGAAAAACTGCTCTGCTTAGAAATGTTTCAAAAGTCCTATGAATTTGCCCCAAAACTTAAAAGATTAAGTGGTGGTTTAAGTAAAACCAGAAAATAAAAAGATCCACTGATAATGCCCAAAAAAGCATTTTGTATCTTCCTGATAATGAAACATAGCTTGAAACGTAACAAACGCTCAGATTTGTTGCCCTCCAGTAGGTGCCCATGCTGATCACTGATTAGCAAGGCTTTGTATTACACCCTGCATGATCTAGAAGAGTTTTACTGTTACTACATGGTTAAACCTTGCTAAATTCGAATTAAAGCTAAGCGTTGCGTTTCACTTCCAAAGTGATCTAATTCATGTCAACTTCAACGTGACAATGAAATTTGCTAAGCTCAGCCATCACAGTTCAGGCTTATAAAAAGAAAGCCAGGTGATTGATTTTTTCCCCCTGCAGTAAATGTATGGTGGAAGGGAAGGGTTGTGAGGTTTGTTTCCATGAGTGGTTTTTTTTTTGGTAGCTCGCTCACCGAAGCTGTTAGACCTAATGTAAATTTAAGTGAATTTTTTTTTTATACTTGTCAAACTAATGTGAACTTATTGGTTTTGGCAGGTGTTAAGAAATAAGTAAGAAAACTGCAGGACCTGGGGAGTGTTTATACCGCCTATGAACATGGACTGTCGAACTCTGTTGGTAAGGTGCAACATTTTTTGGTCCAGTTTTCTGAATAATTACAATAATGTTAGTTTTGATGTCGGCTGATATGCAAAACGTCTGTTGTAATAGGTTTGGCATAAAGATGATGTAAACGTAACGGTTCACATCTGAAGTGTTGGACAAAACATGGAAAGTTCGTTAGACGGACCAAGGTATGTAATACGCTAAAAATTACGAATTTGGATAGAACTGGTGATCTGCTGGAATATCTTGCTAATAAAACACAAACAGGAACTGATGGTTGTGTGAAAACCTGCAAGCACGAGTTTTTTTTTTTCAGACTTAGGCTGCCTGAGGAAGGAAATTAGTAACAATTGCCTGTATTTGGACTTGCTGAGTATTGTTATGAGATTTCAAACAAACCAACAAACCGATTCTTGGGTTTTCCTAGTGAAGTAATTTATATAACCCTAATGTTGAAAATACAGAAATAGTTTACTGCGGGTTTGACGCTCTTGTATCACAGAGTGCATGTTGATGCCGACACGATTACTGCCGACAACCTGTTCCTCAGGGTGGTGTTCAACCGCGAAAATTCGGGGAATTTGTCAAGTCTGGAAAAATCGGGGAAAATTCAGAGAATTTCTACATTTTACAAAAATACTTTTTCTATATAAAGAATAACTAATTGATATTTCATTTTATTTAAACTAAAACCGGTTTTACTTCTTTCATTTCCGATACACAAATTCCGTAGGCCCGTTTTAACGATGCTAGCTGAAGAACTGTTGCTATGGAGCGCGCTCTTCCCTTCCTCCCTCCTGTCAACACAATCGCCTTCCCGCTTCTTGTTGCCAAGGGTAACAAGCAGCTTCCCGCTGAGGACTATTTCTGTGTAGTAGGTGCTTCCCTTACTGTTTCGCTGCGCTGCATTTGGCTGACTACCAACCCTCTCGAATGTCAATCTAGCAGCAGTCGCCACTTGGCCAGTAGAGCTTAGAACGCACTCGCCATTTCACGATTTCCACTCGCCTTATACTAAATACATCTTGCATGATACATAGTTTCTCTAATTTATGCATTGACAAAATTGTGAAATTTTTTCAACTCCAGTATTTATGCAGAAAAAGCCGTTATGTAGCCCTAATAAATTTGAGCATAACGCCGCAAACCGTTCGTCTCTCACTTAAACGGTTCCTAAGATATCCCACCTTGAGTGGGATTCTCTGCAGCTAGTCGCCATTTTGGCGAGTAAGGGTAAATTCCAAGTCGCCAACTGTTGATTTCCATTCGCCGAGTGGCGACCGGCATTGGCGAGGGTTGCTGACTACGATACGTCGTGCTGAACACTCTATCAAGAGACAGTCAATGGGTGCCTTCGAAAATTGACCCTATAGAGTTACTCAGGTTTCTCTTGTATCATAGAGTAACTCAAAATAGTCAACCCTGGCGCTCCTGATCAAGCATTAGTATACACGATCACGTCACTCCTAGGGAGTTAAACGGTCGCGAGATTTTGAGTTACTCCGGGCAGTTGGATCAATTTTCGAAGGAACCCAATACTGTCGTTGATCGTAATAAAATAGACCTACTGTGTAATGGGTTGTGCATTTGTAGTATTTTTTTTTTTACATTATGGCCTTCCTACTTTTTATCAGCACCAGTTAGGGAACCGGTCATTATTTATCGCCGAAGAGAGGGGGGGGTGAATCATGAATTATGTCACCCTCTCCCAAGTCCCATCAAGGGGGGGAGGGGGGTAAAAACACACTCAACCACACTGGAAGAAAAAACATTTTTGGATCTCGAAAATGGTAGGGATAGTCCGATGTTGATATCGGTATAATCTGTATTTATCGTTTTTGCCTTATCGGTATCGGACCACTATAAGGCTTCCGATACAGATATTTGTTATGCTAAGAAACGCAATTGTCTTCCCTGCAAACCTGACACCAAGTGCGGCAAAAGCAATAACAAAGTTAGGAAAGCAAAGCTATTTACTCAGTTTGTAATGAAAATGTAGCAGGTGACAGTTCCAATGCTCTAAGTTTTATAACACCCAACTAAAATCTCAGAAGATGAATAAGTAGGAATAAAAGTAAAAATGCTGTTATTGCTGTACAGAACTTTTTGGATAATCTCAACAGTTGAAACTTGACATTTTCAAACAGTTGGAACCTATGCAAAACCAGGTACCGAAGTTGCATTTCTTTGTATGAAATTTAAACTTTTAGTCGTGAATTTTTAGTATTATTATCGAGATCGGATCGGTTTACCCTTTATCGGTATCGTATCTGTAAAAAGTCATATCGGCTGATCCCTAGAAAATGGGACTTTTCGGGAGTCAAAATTTCTAAATACGCCTCAACTTATGGGGGCAGACCCCGCCATGATATAAGAGTTTACAACAAGGTTTTGAAACTAATAGTACCAATACTGCAAGTATAGATTTTACAAAAAGCGCATTTTTTCAGGGTATCGAGGGGAGGTGGGGCATAGGAAATTTGATGGTCACATTTTCATTTTTTCGGAGCCCCCGGCCATAAGTAATGACCGGTACCATAGGATGGTGCGATTTTCAATTTTATGTGAACCATTTTTTTTCTTAATCCTCCGCATCCAACCGAAACAAAACGTCAGTTTTGGTCTGGAAAACCTGCAAAATTCAGGGAGTTTCATTTCAAGTGTTTGAACGCCACCCTGTTTCTGGAGTATGGCAAGCAAGCAAACGGGCCACCATTCAAGCCGAAATGTTGACTAAGGATTTCTTCGGGCATAGTCAGTGTACTGAGGGCTAGGTCCCTCAGCCACTATTTGCGGAGTGGCGCTTAATGGTTGCAGTTACTTTAAGCAGAGGGCTAAAAAGTAATTGTCGCCCATGGAGTGAAGCACTAATGAAAGATTGTCTTGCGAAACATAACGGGACACGATGATTTTAACTTACTAACTTGCACGCAACAGATTTCATTGACGTACGTAGACAGAAAATTTGATAAATTGCATTAATAGTGGAGAACCGCGTTTTAAAATTTGGGCGGTTGGCTAATAAACTAAAATTAAAATTCTTTTGTGTTGAGAAAACTCATCCGAAAGTTGCCTTAGAGTACTAAGGCCACGCAAAATAAATGTTTCGCAGGCAAATAATTTTTAAAAGATGAGGCGTTTAATTTTTTTTTTTACTGAAAATAGTGATGCGAGGGAAGGGTACTTTAGTTTTTGAACACAGTAAAATGTCGAGCAGGTCTTTAAAATCAGTACAAGGTTATAATCGACTAATAAACATGCATTTGTACCATTTTTTTCAAGATTAAAGCCATTTTAGAATAAGTTACTAATGCTTAGTTTTGTACTAGTCCAGGTGTGCAGAATACGCCCGAACGAGGTTCGTGGGAAATTTCAGAGAACTAGAAATTCGCTGAAAGGTGGCTTGCCTACGCAGTGAATGCTTGTGGAAATTTGAAAAATCTGTAGGGAAATTTTGTCCAGTAAGAATTTTTTGCACCACTGGTACAAGTCTACGAGACGAAACACAAAATCGGATAGGAGGAGACTGGTTTATGCCAACTCTGTGAGAGACCGTAACCTCCGATGTCTGGAGTCAATTGCCATTCAACATGTAAAGCACAATGTCCCTCTTAATGAATATTCAAGGGCCGTCAAACCCCAATATCATGCACGTCGTCAGCTGCGAGTTGGATGCAGTTTTTGAACGTGGATGGAAAGGAAAACGCAGTTTAATGCAGCCTTTTAATGTCCAGAGCCACCAATCGACACCGGAAGTGCTTGCCTTGTAAAAACCGGAGGCTTACGGACATGCGCCAATTCAAAGGATGAAAAATGTCATAGTCAAAGTAAGAAGATTTAATCAGAGTTCGAATCAGTCCTTAAGAGAGCCTGAAGACGACGACGAAGTTTTGTCGAAAATTTTTGAACATGAGCGAAAATTGTGGTGAGGATTTTATTAACTATAGTCTACGAGATTAAATGAAGCTCATGAATCGCAGTAATTAGTCTAAAAATCATTATTTAGAAGGCAAACTTCACAATGCGTGTTGAACATGATTTTTTTAAATGAAAACTGGGAAAAGCAAAATATGGGCGTTTTCTGGGATGCGGCAGTGCTTGAAAAACATTTTTTTCCCCTCAAAATTGTGCTGTTCTCGCAAATCTCTAGACACTGTTTCGCCCTTGTTTGGGCTCGTCGAATACTCTTGTGTTTTAGAACATAGGCACCTTGCTTGTGGTAAATTGCAACCTCAAAACCCGACTGGCTTCGTCAAGCTTGCTGTCCAGTTTTGAGCGGGTTCTTTTAAAAATATTTTTGTTTTAATTTATTAGCCTAAGCATTGTTCCCACCTGGTAAACGAAGGAGGACAAAGTTTATAGGCTTCTTTTCCGTTTTAGTTGTGAGTCGTATCTGCTGTGTGTAATGTTGTGAAACTTCATCTTGTGATTTTCAATGATGAATTGAACGCAAGCGCTCACTAGAAATCCATGTGCGTCTGCCAATGAGAACATGCCGAATTGGTCACGTGGTGCGAACTAGCCAATGAGGGAACACAACCTTGATATGCTTTGGAAAGTACCTTGAAAAGCTCAAAAACTTATTATAATTTGTATGTTTGGTGCTTTTTGTATGGCCATTGTTAATGTTAGATCTGTCAAAAAATCGGCGAAACGGCAGACATTTTTGCAGGTTTTAGTGAGAATATGGCAACTAAATTGCTTTTTACAAAATTATAGACGTCGGTAACAATCTTTTGCTTACCAAAATCTATGCACGACATACCAGTTAGCGACTTTCAGCTTTTCTCTTTCGATTGCATATTTTTACCCTTCTTTTTTTCTTCAATGCGTGTGGTGCCCAGTGTCTGGCACAAGATTTTTAAATTCCTACTGTTCTCGTGGCTTGGTTACACGTTTAAATATCACCAATGGTTAGGGATAGTCCGATGGCGATATCGGTATAATCTGTATTTATCGGTGTTTTTGCCATATCGGTATCGGACCACTGTAAGGCTTCCGATACAGATGTTCGTTACGCCAAGAAACGCAAATCTTCCCTGCAAAACTGACGCCAAGCACGGCAAAAGCAATAACCAAGTGAAAAAAGCAAAGCCATTTGCTGAGTTTGTAATGAAAATGTAGCACGTGACAGTTCCAATGCTGTGTTTTACACCGACCAACTTGAAAGCTAACTGAGAATATGAATGTACTGAAGCCATATGTAGGAATAAGATTAAAAATGCTGTTATTGCTGCGCAGAACTTTTTGGATAATCTCAACAGTTGGAACCCATGCAAAACCAGAAACTGCAGTTGTATGGAATTTAAACTTTTAGTCGTGATTTATTATTATTGGTATCGGATCGGTTTACCCTTCGTCGGTATCGTATCGGTAAAAAGTCATATCGACCGATCCCTACCAATGGTTTCAGTTTCTATCGCTTACGAAAATGTACAAGACCTGTAAATTTTGGCATTTTATTCCCAAATGCATTTTCCCTCCAGAGATTTAAACCAATCGCCAGCCAGCTCGCTAGCCCGTATTGTGTACGTGCAGTCCATGTTTATACAAAAGTTGCTCAAGGCGCATTAATAGCCTCTTTTATTCTCTGGAGTCTGTCCAGTTCCAACATATGATTTCCTCCACTCTTTCTTAAACGAAAGCGAAAACTTGGGACACTATTGCTCGTCACCTTGTCTGGCTCCCCCATTGCTTGTTGACGTTCCCTGCACTGCCAAAGTGAAACCTAACCTTCCTGACGAACCTGTTTACTAGTTTTGACTGCTGTGTTGAATTACATGGACACATTCAACTTTCATCTTCGATTGATATCTTGAAAAATTCTTCTCCCACCATCTTTTTCAGAAGTTTTCAGAGCATCGTGAAATCCCTTCTGGGGTTTGAGGCACGAGTCCTCTTTGGTCTTAAGGACGTTCAAGATTTTTGAGCAGTCTGTTCTGCTGCCTGCTGTGACCTCACCCGAGTTGTTTTCATTATGGAATTGCCGGTCTTTGAGGTTGGAGTCTGCTCAACGTTAGTCTTTTAATTTCTTAGGCTTACTGGTTGGCGTCTCCATGATACGTCGCCATGCCATAGAAGCCTTGCTGCGATTTTATTCACTTCTATGTGGGTGTCTTGAAAGATGAAACGTCCTGCATTTTCATGTTTGTTCCCAGGCTTATCTTCGTCGTTCCGTATGCCATGTCATCTTTCCAGCTGGTGGAAAATGCCACTTGTATCCTGCTCCTAACGTCCGAGTTTTGATGGCTCTCACGAAAAGCGAAAACTTTAGTTACTTGCCACCTTGTTTTCACACGAAGCGAAATCCTTGCCAAAGTGAAAGCTCCCTCTTCTGCCTCTTGTTCTTTGTCGGCTGCATCTATACAGAGCGAAAGCTGCTTGATGAAGTTCCTCGTCGCGAAAGCTAAAACAATCCACCCCAGCATTTTCTCATCCAACCAAAAGCAGCTGTATCTCATTGAAGTTTATTACTTAAAAAAAAAAGTGGGGGGGGGGACTGATTTTCATTACATCAGTAAGACTGTGTCTTTGACTTCTGTTGCATCTCTATAATCGAGAAGATCTTCGGGGAAAAAAAGGACATTCTGCGTGTTTTCACTTAAATTGATTGAATGCTGACTAACATAGTAGTTTCGTCACGACTGATTTTATGTGATGCTGTATTTTCAAGTCTCCTCGGTCCATTGTTAAGCAGATAGAATAATCATTAGAGGCCATGGACAAACCGTCATCAGCGGAAACATTTTCTATGTTCTTTTTGCAAAAATATCCACTACCTGTAATTTTTGCATTCATTTCCTGAGTGCTCTGTTACTCTGGAGGATTCTAAACTCTTTCAATCCGCCCAGCTCAGGTACGTGCTAGGGATCGGCCGATATGACTTATTACTGATCCGATACCGATGAAGGGTAAACCGATTTCGTCCGATCCAATACCGATAATAAAAATAATAATCACAACTAAACGTTTAATTTCCATACAAATGCAACTTTAGTTTCTGGTTTTGTATGGGTTTCAACTGCTACGATTATCCAAAAAGTTCTATGCCGCAATAGGAGGATTTTTACTCTTATTCCTACTTACTGCTTAAGTATATTCATCTTCTTAATTAAATTTTAAGTTGGTCGTTGTAAAACTTAGGTGCATCAGAATTATGTGCTTCATTTTCATTACAAACTGAGCAGATAACTTTGCTTTTCTCATTGGTTGTAGCGTTTGCCGCGCTTACTGTTTGCCGTATCAGTTTTGCAGGGAAGACTTGCATTTCTTGGCGTAACGAATATCTGCATCGGAAGCTTTACAGAGGTCCGATACCGATATGGCAAAACACCAATAAATACAGATGGTATCGATACCGATATCTGACTATCCCTAGCACGTGCAGACTGTCCATAATTGGTGTTATGGCATTAGCCAGTCATGTCTTTTCCTCCAGCCTTAGGCCAGACCACACCGCCGCTGTTACCCGCTCCATCTTTGCTTTCGCTTCACAGAAGATCCTTCATCCAAGATCTCCAGCCAATGACAAGACGATCTTTCACTTGCAGTACGTAACCAACAACGCTCTGCCGTCTTCCTCGCGTCAACCACCGACCGCTGCCTGCCATCTTGCTGGACATCGTCACAAGTTTCTGGACCAACCACTGTGCATGAACCGTCATCGTTCTTTCCACCATTTTTCGCCCTTGCCTTGGATTTACTTGCATCCTTGTATTCCACGAATGATTGATTCAGCCTCCTCACGGCAGCCAATCAAGCTTTCTCCCGTTAAGCCACGTCTGCAACCCCCAACCGGCTACCTCCATCGTTTCTGCAGCTAACGAGATCTTGCCCGTCGCTGTCCGCCCTTGCCGTGCGTCGTCACCTTTTTGGCCGACTCAGACCGTCCATCAACCTGCTGCTTCTCTCGTTTCCCGACTCAACTCTGGATCGGCCGGGTAAGCCACCAGTTTTCCATGCCCCACGGCAAGACCTCCGTAGGCTGTTCTCATTGTCTCGCATCCGCTCCGTCAAGCGTGTCTCTCGCTTCGTGCCGTCAGGTCTGCTGCCCCTTCACTCCCGCCCGTCGGACCGACCATCGCTACAAACCCATGCGGCCCTTCTCCAACTGTTCACGGCCACGCTATCCCAGTCTTGCTGGCACCCGCCTCCTTGCCGATCGCCGTCCGTCGTTGCCGCTTTTCCGGCCTTTTGACACCGACCGTCTGCAACTGAAACTCCCGCTTCGACCATCAAGCTGCTGCTCATGTCTTCTCTTGTTGCCGTCTGTCCCTGTGAACGTTACCTGCAGCTCCGTCAACCCCGCTTGTCACTTGCCGAGTTTCGTCGAAATTTTCCAGCCATCGTTTTGCCGCTCATCATCGGACTTCACCGACTGTCGCTCACCCTCGTCCATTGAAGCCTGCTGTCCCTCATCTTTCGTCGCTAAGGCCTTTCTGGGCAAGCGTTCTTCTCGACCAACCATCCATGCTAACCTACCCAGCAATTCTAAGCCTGCTGTCCTTCATCTTGCGTCTGTAATTGCCGCGCAGACCTTCCATCGACGTACCTGTTGTCCCTCACCTAACGTCCTTGCAGCTAATTCGGACCAGCGCCCTTTTCAACTGCTGTCCCTCGCCAAAGATTTTTCATTGACAGAATGGCTACAACTTGCAGGCATTTGCTACGTTATTTTCAACATTAAAAATAAAAAAAAAAACAAATCATAATGCAGCGACAATATTCGTGCCTCTTACATCTTAAGCTTTAGGCCTATCCCTTTTGTGAAGCGCTTTTAGTAGCCCACTACGCTCCATTTCATTTGTGCGCCACTACCTACTTCTGGCGCTCGTTCTTAACCTCTGGCTTTTTGCTCCCAAAGTAATAGCTGTAAATTAAATAGCACGTCGTCTTGAACTCTACAGTTTGCAGCTGTCTTAGCAAGTTGAATTATTATGTCACCACTGAAAGTCTATGCTGTCTCATCAGGGTGGTGTTCGATGTGGAAACCCGGGAAAATTCAGGGAATTTATCTAGACTGCAAAAACCCCTTTGGCCTAAGTAACATGGGTTGTACATGAACCATGTTATGCAATAATCAGTCAACCCACACATTTTTCATTTTGAGATAGTTGCATTTAAAGAAAAGAACCCATTATAAAAATCATTTACGTAATACTTAATGATGAAAGGTAAGGCATTTGAGTCCGATCTAGTACACAACACTGTGAAGACAGTAAACTTAATATCGCAAAATCATGGGCCTGGCAGCTGTTTACCTACCTCCCCAACAATAGCATGTTGAATATTAAAAAAAAACTTACTTTTTCATTGCATTGCCTAGAAAAAAACGAATGACCCTGTTGGACTTGGTATACAAAAAATATGCACCTTTTTATAACCTTATAACATTTTAAAACCGATTATTTTATATCTACAACCTATGCTGTACGGGTGACCGTTTAGGCCCTGTATAGATTAAGTAGGGGCACTTAGTCCAAAATTTAACAACCCAATTTTTTCGAGTGAAAAAGCGTCGTATCAAAAAAATGTAAGCGACCAACCTAATTGAGCATTTTATATCCTTTTATTTTGTTCTTTAAAACTTTTGTAAGAGTGGCCATTTAAGCTCTATGCTACAGTATTAAACAGTAAGAGGTGGGTTAAACATTCTACTTTTTTGGGTGAAAATACGCCGGTTAAAAAATAACAGAAGACGTCAACCTAACTGAAAAATTTAAGACCTTTCATTTTGATCTCTACAACTTTTGCTGTACGAGTGACCGTTTAGGCCCTATATAGAGTAAATGGGCACTTAGGAAAAAAAAAATGATGCTGTTGGACTTGGCCAAAAAAAATGCAAAAACTTTCCCCTTGAAACCATGTGCCTAACTCTATTAGTTTAGGTTTTAATATAGACTCTTATTGGACTTGTATGGACTTATTGGACCCTGTTGGTTGACTGGTTATTGCAAAATCCTAATCCGACACTTACGCAGTTGTGGGTTAACTTTTTCGATGCTAGATATCACTAGGTGACTGATAAAGGTTGACTGATCTTTGTGAACTGAAGAGTGAGCCTTTGGGCTGGCTGTGATACGGCTAACTCATTTTTTCTCGTTTCGTGGGTTGACTGCTTATTCAACCTTCACGAATGTGAATTGTATGGCACTCGCCATTTGGCCAGTAGACGTTAAAATGCACTAGCCATTGACCATTACCTCCTCGTCATCTAAAAATAATTTAAGTAGTTGTGCTGCTACTTAATGCTTAAATATTGTTTGCATTAACTCTGACTCTCCAATCAACTAAAGTGGGTAGAGACAGTATTCATACTTAGTTGGAGAGCCCTTGCAATTCTGCACATAACACCGCAAACCGCTTGTTTCTAGCTAATACGGTTCCCGAGATATGACAATTTAAGCATCAGGGTTTGTTAATCAGTCGCCATTTGAAGAGTAGCCCCAAAATACAAGTCGCCAACCGCTGAATTATCCTCGCCATTTGGCGAGTGGCGACTGACATAGGTGAAGGTTGTGCTTATTGCATATCATGGATCACATGTTGTGTGCGTTGCAAGTTTTGTTCCGATTACGCCATTCCCACTTTCACCAATCCCCATTAGGGGACCGCATTTTTCTTGATCAAGCAAAGGAGTGGGATGTTATGACAATGTAAAAAAAGAAAAACCATGCGTCAGGGAAATTTGTCTGATTTGGTTTGGAAAACTTTGTAAAGTCAGGTATTTTCATCATGAAGTTTTAAGAGGGTTTCAAACGTGGAGAACCTGGAAATTTTGGGGGAAATGAAAACTGTCAAAATTTCAGGAAAAAACAAAAAAAAATTTGAAAATCGGGGAAATTAGAAGAATGGCTTTGTGTCTGATCCGTAAGTTCCATTGAATTAGCAGATCAGAAACAAAATCCTAGGATAGTAGCAAATATTTTAGTTTGTGCTTTAATATGTTCAAGTATTTTAGACGTAACTTCAATAAACCAAATCTTAAGGGGTAGTATTAATATTTGTGATGAAAATGCATTTAGTCCTGTCTGGTCTAGTCTCTAAACAGCCATTTTCTGGAATGTTGGATTATTTTCATTCAAGTATTAATAAAAAAAACATTCGCTACTGCCTAAACATCTTATAAACACCTGAAAATTGCCATTAGATGCACGTGGAAAACCTAGAAGTTCTGTTTAAACGCCATCTTGTTCATGCTTTATCCTGTGCTGCCTGCTGCCCCTCAACTTCTTTCCTTAGCAGTGTTGTTAATTATTACTCATCGCTGGCTGCTGTCCTTTTTTTCCACCTCAGCCTTTTCAGACTTCCGTCCTTCATTTTGCCCCCCCCCCCCCAGCAAGGTTGCTGCATCATCCACTCATCGTCCATCCTCAACCAAACTGACATTCTCACCGACCTTCGATCGTCATGTCAGCTGTCCCTCGCCAAAGGTTCTCAATCACTATGGCTGCAACTAGCAGGCAAATGGTTAGACAACAAGACTCAAAAAAAAATGTGAACTCGCAACTATTGCACCAACCCAGTCATTCTCTTAACTCATTCCCCCAGTAGCAGAACTTCACCAAAATTTGTCCACCGGCGGCCTTCAATTATCTGCGACGTATCGTCGCGCAGGTTCTGCTACGGGGCTCATTCCAACCACTATGGTTCTTGGGGGGGAAAAAACAACTCGACTAGCTTATGCTTACATTGAAAGCGCTTCACCTTCTTCACACAGTTACTTCTCCCCAAACAGTCAAGTGACCGCAACAACTCCACAGGATTTTGAATGGAATGGTTGTGACAAATCGTGGTATATAGGCCTAGCCTACGGTCACGTCTTAACTCTTTCAGGCTGCCTGTTCTGCGTGTGCATCATGCCACTTACCTGCTGCCTGTCGTCGTCTTCATTGGACCTGTACTTCTACTCGAAGCCTCACCACGGCTCCTTCCGACCCTTGGCCTTCACTCACGCCTCTCGTTCATGGTTAACACCCTTGGCCTTCATTTAGACACCCTTCACCCCGCAGACCACCTTCTTTTATGAAGCCTGCGTTAGGAAAACCCTTCACCAGACCTTAGACGCTTTGTCTTGCACCACTCAATTTCGGGACCCTCCCTCGACACATCATGACTCGTCAACTTATTTCAACGGGCATCTCTACCTTCATCCGGGAGCACAAGATGAACAGGATGCATCCTGCGACCATCAACGCTCAGCCCAGCTGATCAGCGTCACGACTCTTGTCCAAAAAAAAGACTTCGCCCCCGAGGTGTTGGAAATTCACACTCAACTGCGCCCGTCAACGCCGCTTCCCTCCACGCCCGCTTAACCCTCGTCCTCCGAAGTGGCAACTCGTCCCGTTTTTCTCAGAACATCTGTTCCTGTTTTCTCCACACCAACATGTTCTAACATCACTCAGTGATTTGACATTGTCCCTAATCTAACAGACCCTCGCCAGGCGAGTCAAGAGTCAACAGAAAGTCCCCATACTCTGAATTGTATACCGCAAAAGACGATATGGGTGTAATCCAACCAAATTGAATGAAGTATTTTATTTTGCTGCCACCTACGTCCCTTACACAACAGGGATGCAGAGGAAAATCCTAACGTTTGACCGGTCGCTATTTCGGATGGGCTCATCGTATCAAAGTTATTGCGGTACTATAGTCGCCTAATGAAGACCTTTCAAATAAGGTATTCCTCTACCCCTTCTCCCCAATTCCATTGGAAAGTTCGGGGGGGGGGGAGGTAGCAAAATGCCAGTTGTACACAAGGGTAAATCCTTAACCAAACCGATATTGCCAGGGTTTCCTATCTTCTTTCAACCCTGTCAAATTGTGAGGCTGGACTAGGACTTTTGGGGCACCCTGTATAAAGAAAATTAACTTTGTATTTATGTTGCCATGTCACTGAATGAGCCAGCAAGAAAGGGAGACACAACACATACTCGTACACATACTGGCACAGTGACAGTGATTCGTGGGCTGGCTTTATGTGCAATACCCTCTTTACCAAAGAAAAAATACTGCATTTAGCACGTATGACTGCCCCAGCATTTATCATGCTTAAACTTGTGCAACGTTGATGGAGGGGAGGACACCAGTTTATTACGCCACTACTGTAGTAGGCACAAAATACTTTACTCACAGTATGGATACGCAAAACCAAAAAGTTTGTAAGTCAGTTACAGGGGATTTTTCTGTGGCCAACTTTCTGCCTCTTTCTTCAGGTTAAGCCCAGAGTTCTGCTCGCAACTGCAACAACAACAACACAACAAACGTCAACGGAATAAACAAATTAGAATGCGGCTGGCTCCCCCCCCCCTCCCCCCGTTAAATACGCCCCTACTGTTGAAGAACGAAGGACACAATCGCTACGCATAGTAGTCACCATAACCAATGCTCCGATTACACTTATTATTAAAAGCGACGTAGGTTCCAGTAGTACAAATCAACTAAATAGGTCTAAACATTCAAGCATGCAATACGACTGTGGTAGATTTTTTTTTTTTTTATGGGAGGGGGAGCAACAACAATTTTGTCCTTAAATCCATTGATCCCATCTATACAAGCCAACCCCCCCCCCCCCCCCCACCATCGCCACCTTACCGGGTGCCAGTGAAAAGTATAACTGCATACAGACTAACGAACCACCCCTATTGGATTGTGGTGTTTATTGTTTTGTTAATTGTACCAATGAAACAAGATAATGTACTTTGTTTCTATGATGCTCCAACTGCACATTGGATGAAAAAATATGACACACTTGCTATCAAAGAACGCTTGCCATTATGAAATCGCAACATTATTATTTTTATAGACGGAAGACAAAGCTTTCTATTGGGCTAAAGTTTACATTAGGCACATACTCGATATCCTTACGATATTGATTCCAAATGGCTCCAACACCATCCTAAATACAGGGACAGTTGGTTTTAGAGTGTGGAAATGTGTTAAAACGACTTAAAACGGTTGATTTGTAGCGCCACAATCCATCTATATGGTGATTGTGCTCGC
Organism: Lithobius niger; assembly: GCA_023313725.1. Lineage (NCBI taxonomy): Eukaryota > Metazoa > Arthropoda > Chilopoda > Lithobiomorpha > Lithobiidae > Lithobius > Lithobius niger. Next base: position 15,351 of record JAHWFP010273459.1, read on the forward strand.
TTGCAGGGCACCTTATATTTTTTTTTCGTAAACAGTTCTGATGTGCGGGTTGTTATTATAGAAGAAAGAGCACACAAAATCACACAGAAGAACACAAATGTTCACTTAAATTTTCGGCGAATAATTGCGTTCGCCGCCTTCAGAAGTTAGTTAGAAAAACACGAGTCACTACATCGTCCTTTATTGGGTTATCGGGTTGTTATTGTCAGTTTCGTGTGGTTTTGTTATTGTCAGTTAGGTAGCTTGGGGGTTTGGCATTTCATACTGAGGTAGTTAACTGGTTAGGGTTTGGCATTTCATACTGGGGCAGTTAATTGGTTAGGTTATGATAATGATGATTTCCGCAACGAGTTTCCGCAATTTGGAATCAATTTGTTGTCATCCGTGAAAATTAAAGGTCGGTTTTTTTTCTCTATTCGAATTTCGGGCCATGTGCGTAAAGTAAACTTTTTCCCTCTTATTATTTTACTATCGAAAGTGATCATGGAATGAATTTATAATTCTGCTTTTATTGTGTTGCGCTGCCCCTGCCTTCTAAATCCATTAGCTACGCATCTAGTATGCACTATCCCGTTGCGACATACGTTTGTCAAATGGATACTACAAAAACTGTTGCACTAAATAATCGATTATACAATAATTGCCTGATTAGTAGGAGCCACATAACTACACGTATTGCCAATACGTGTTAACTACACGTATTGCCAATACGTGTTAACTACACGTATTGCCAATACGTGTAGAATACTGGGGCAGCCTTGCCGGACAACCTAACCGTAAAGTAGCCGCCATTTTTTTTTCATTGGTTCGCCCAAAGCCGAACAACAGATAGAATTCAGTTTTCCGTGGATGTTGTCAAATCCTGAAATAAGCTGGCCCAGTTTCGGTTCAACTTTTTTTTCGTACAGAAACATGATTGGCACGATTGATTTGATCAAAAACTGTTGCCTTCCAAAGCATACATTTTGCTGGCACGTGTTCTCATTGAAAATCAAGGAACATCTACTGCTACTCTGACACTTCCGGTCTGGCGCTAATAATTGATACGCATGACCCGTTCAAATAAACGACTCGAGTGGGACTTGACGTCATTAGACAATCGCCAAGACTCAACCCTCGTCTGTATCTCAAAAACTTCTTTATGCATAAGCAGTTAAAAAAGTAAGAAATAAGCTTAACGTAAGCTACTACAGTGAGAGACGGATTCCTGCCTGCTATCTGCCACGCACATTATTTTCACACACAGTATAAAGCTTTGTAGCATTAGCGATTCATAGTTCTTCCATTTAATTTTTTTTTTGGTATAGTATGCTAAGAGATGCTGTGTTTCGCCGTGTTGCACCAGTTTTGTCCTGGCTTCGGTTTGATGTTTCGTTTTTGAGAATAGGTTTATTTTCAATATTAGTGGCATCTAGTGGGTGATCTAAGATGCTTCGCGCTTGCGCCGTTTTTCTACGAAACACTTATAGTATTAGATTAAGACTCGAAACTAGCGAAATGTGCGCTGTGTTGAGAATCTTGAAGTCCCGCTTGTTCTCACTCAGTTATGCGAGGTGGACGAACAGACTTTGTGTATCAGTAAAAGACAATAAAACAAGATTGGGGAAACCAACATTGCACCGTCTGGACCTGACTTGGACATTAAAGTGATTGTTTCCTTACAACTTGTCTCTTTGCAGAAGTGGTGGAATGCAACAAGAATCTGGTCATAATAGTATTGTAAGTATTACTCTACAAGTTTATAAGTCACTTGTAAATTCCCATAAGTGTTTCAATTTAGCTTCTTGTTTCCTGTTGAGGCCTAGTTTGCTTTAAAATTAAAACTTGGCCAGCTAGTTTTGGTGTGCTACTAATATTTTGTGTATTGACTTAGAAGCTTGTAAATGAACAGTATCAATTAAAAAAAACCAATGTAGAATAAAACTTCATCCATTTAAAAAAGAAGAAAATGAAATAATTGTGGCGTGACATTAAAAGTAGTGTACGTACGAAATAACCGTGCGCTATTGCAGCATCATGAAACTATTTTTCGTCTGTGCCAGTTTAAAAAAAAATCTGGGGGTAGGGGAAGAGATCTTTTTAAGCAACGACGTTTTAAACATGCCAGCTCTTTAAATCCAAGTCCATTAACAGTGTGGCTCTCCGTAAGAAAATGTGATTCATTGCTATTAAAAACCTTATCGTAAGGAGCTCACTGCCTTTATGAACTTAGAAGGAACGATTATCAATAACCCAGCCAGTAGCAGAATTTGCTGCCACTGTCCTCGACCCTGTGTCGAAAAAACTGTCCTCATCCAGTCTGTTTTATCCTCTGGTGGACCTCAAGTTTATTGGTTTTCACTAAATTTTTTTTTTTTTTAATTGATTGATTTCCCTGTGTGAGAAAGTGCTGCGATGTACGTCACAGAAAATTCCGGGCGGTCGCAGAAAATAATCGCTGTCAGTTTTTTTTTACCATAATCCGCACTTTTTTTGATATATGCGGAAACAACGATAATTTCGCTAAATATCGACCGATTTTGACGTTCAAATACACCGTTTTAATCCTTTTTTCTCCAGCTTTTCAATGGTGCAAACCACAAGTCACTAGCTCTTCCCATTCTGAAGTTATTTATAAAAAAAAGACCACATTTTTAAACAAACGTGGCTTGCAAATAAATGCATAAGGAAAAACTAGCTCTCTAGTAATTTTAGGACTAATATCATGGAGGAAGGAATTAGGTAGGAGGCGACACAACCAGTTTTTAGCGATGATTGGGCATGGAGGAAGGGGGGGGGGGGGGGTCTGGTACTTGAAAAGTGTGGGCTGGGCACGTCTGATAGGTAAGTTTTTTTTTTAAACCGAGTGGCCCTCCTGCAGGATACAGGATTATAAGGAAATTTTAAAAATCAGTTTATTATGTACGGTGCTTATTTTTACAAGCATTTAAACGTTGCTGTGGATGAAGTCATGGGGGAAAAGTTAATAGAAAGGTTTTTAAATAAATTTAATGCTTTGCCATGCTTCAAAAAAAATCAAAAAATCATGGCTTCAAAGGGCTTGTTGCCTTGAAAAATCCCAACACCTGAAAACTTAACCCTGCAGAAAAATGTGTAGGTTACAAAACTGCGTCGCAGAAAGCTGTGGAACATAATAACACTGGGATTGATTTTATTCTACTAATGGATAGGTCTCGAGGAGATTAAACAGTGTCAGTTATGACGACATTGTATTAAAATGGAAAATTGGAATGTCAGAATCTAATCAAAATTTACGAAATGATGGACATTTGGGCAAACTCTTAGTCTTGCAGCAGCCTTCCCACTGTCCATGTCGCGTTGCTGCTTTCTACATAACTTCGTGAAAACACACAACCACCAGGCAGAAACACACACACAAAGTTCCTTTGAATTTTCGGTGAATTCCACCCCGTTCACCTTCAGAAAAAATGTCAACACAAAAACGTCCGAAAACTACATAATCGATAATATGATACAGCAATAATTACGCTCGTCTATTGTCAAGCAAATAAACGAGCATTATAAAGACGTCATATTACTGGTGGTGTTCATGTTCGTTGATAATTCGTGGCATCGTCCACTTGCGGCTTGAGCATCGGAAACTATCAGGGAGTGGTTAATTGGTAACCCTAGTTACACCGTTAACAGTACGTGATGTACACGATTACATGATTTTGTTCATTCAGTCGCGGAATTCATGGTTATATGCAATATTTTGCTCTACAGGTTTGAGGATCCCATTGCAACCGCGCGCGCGTAATCGGATGATTCAGACTGGCAGTGGGCCGTGCTATATCAACGTATTGATATTGCATTCTTAAACTCCACCATACTCCATTCCACGCTCATAACTCATTAGATATGCTTAGTATAGATATTTTAAATATTTAAGTAACTCGCAATTTTGTTAAAATTGTTTTTTTCTTTTGTAAATCAAGCAGCCTACTGTAGGTTTCAGCTTGTTTCTTTTAATAAATAAATAAAAATATGGTTATTCCAGCCAATTTGTTTTATCGAGATATGGGGGGTGGAAATTTTGAGTAGGGCTACCCCAACGGTGGACTTTACTCAGTTTTGACAGAAGTAGGACGAAGCTTGCTCTAAGGAGTGTAGAAATCTCGCTAATTCACCAACGCTAGCATATTTGGCTATCCAAAGAGTTGTTCGGTCCACAAGGAAAATAGTACAGTACTTTGGTACAAATTATTGTTCAGTTTCTTGCTAGTTTAAAAATAAGAATTCAATTTTAAAAGCTCAAACTCCAAACCTACTCATTCCTCTTTTTTTGTTTGTATCAAAACTTTTTGAAATGTTTGAAACTACAAATTTGTTGATCCTTAAGTGGCCTTGTGACTCGTGCATCAATATGCAGCGTCAGTGTATCCAATCGTATCAATGGCTTCCTTTAGTTCTCAAATTTATAAATTTGAATTATTTAAAATTAATCTAATTAAATAGAAGGAAACCTTTGTTATTGATAGCGAGTATAAAATTTTCAGAATTCAACTACAAATATGACTGTATCTCAGACTGATCGAGAAGAACCTCCTCTTCAGCCCGTCGCCGGTGTTGTGCAGCCTCCATTCAACCCCCCTCCCGAGAGAGCTCATCGGACTACGAACCAATTGCAGTACCTACTAAAGACAGTGATGAAGGCAGTTTGGAAGCATCATTTTGCGTGGCCTTTTCAGCAGCCTGTCGACGCAGTCCAGCTCAATCTTCCAGTAAGTACCATTTCTGCTTTTGATTCCATAAAACATGTCATCTAGTTGATGTCATAGATGCCTTAAAATGAAAGCTGAGCAGGTTTCACTTTTACCGATAGCGGTTCTTGTTATTTGAGGACAGTTCGTTGTCGGTAATTTTGGTTACATACTGATACCAGCCTCGACACGAAACCGTGCATCGTCAAAAATTGTACAGCCAACTTTCTCGAATATCAATCCAGTAGCAGTCGCCACTTGGCTGATCTGATAGCCCTTCAAATACTAGTCACTTAACATCTTGCATGATGCACGCTCTTTCAAAGTTGGGCATTTATTGCATTGTGGAATTTCTTTTACCCCAATTTTTTGCATAAGTTCTGTGTAGCCAATGTAAATCTTGAGCACACTGCCCCTCGAAATTAGCGACTACAGTGGCTATAATCGAACAACATAATGTATACTATGGTAACACACAAACCACCAAGAAAAGACGAAAACGACTAGTCTCCTAATAAATTTTTGAAAAACTCCTTTCTTCTTCATCAGTAGCCACAACAAAAATAAGGAGAAAATAAGCTGGCTGCACGGTAATTAGAAACGTACAAACATCTTAAGAGCAAAATTGGAATCTAACCTCAGCTGTAGGTTTTTCTCCTAACGACCATGTGGTCATCTTATTTGTCTTGAGTATTTTCGTTGCAGTGTCTGATGGAAAAAAAAGATTTCTTTGAAAATTTTAAGACTTCCCGTTTTTGTTTCCTGTTGACGGCTTTTGTGTTACCGTAGTTTGATAACACTAATTTGTACGGTCAGAGATATTCCTAGATGAAAATCAAATGCATTAGTGCCAATCAAGTTACGTGTTAGTTTTCATTTGCCAAGTGGCAAGTTTGTGACCTGTGACCGACGGCGAGGGTTTACAGCCAAAAATAGAGCCAATCCACTGCAAACCTGATTTTTCATTATTTTAAGAGCATACAATTGCACTTGCACACTTTTATAAAGGACCGGGTATCTGTAAGTTCAAGCCCGGGAAAATTGCATTCATTTCTGACTTCAGTGTGTAATTTTATGTTGAAACACAGATGTAAACGAGGGGGGAGGGGGGAGATCATCGCCCACAACTAGTGAAGTAGGATAGTTTTATCGAGTAGCATAAAATCTCGCATACAGCTTGCCATAACATGGATAACATTTCATGTTGTAACAAATTTGTCATAAGGCCATGCAAAGTTAATTGTTTGCTTTACAGGCATGTGCGGGTGTGTTAAATTATCGCGGGTCAAAATTTTTTTTATCTCAACTTGGTCCAACCGCTAAAAATCATATTTTCGCTAAATTTTGACCGTTTTTGACATTCCAATATACCGTTTTAACCGCCTCGAAACGAGCTTTTCGGTGGTGCAAAGTTCAAAACTCTATAGCTCAAACTAGTAAGACGTTATTTGACAAAAACTAAAATATCTTTAATACTAGATGACATAAATGACATATCAGCAGAATATTATAATTTTTTTAGGCTGATTCCATACTCTTTCAGCTAGGTACATGTCAAAAAAAATATGGTCAGTTAAATAAAATAAAATAAAATGCCTGGTGTTTCAATTTGCAGTTTTGCCCGTAAACCAAACAATTTTTTTGGCATGGCCTAATTTGTTTTTCTAATCGAAAATACCGTTAATTTGGCAGAATTACTTTGGTCGAAGTTCATATCGAATACTGTCACTACGCAAAACCAAAATTCGTCCCAAGTTCCACAATTCAAACTTGTAAATTTTCGACTATCTTTGGGCAAGAGTCATGAGACTTGCACAAGAATTTTGGTTTTGCGTAAGTGACAGTCTTTGAATTGTTTGTCTGTAATTATCCTACTTAATTCTTCACGGTGTTGAATTTAAATTGCCATTTCTATTGCAACGAATCTCGACATCCTCTACCATTCACAGCGTGAATTACAATCGAGCAAATGAAAGCTGAAAGACCGGCAACAAGGATGGTAAAAGAACAGGACACCCAAAAGAAGAAGCCGACTAAGAAGAGTTTTCTGCGCTGCCGGCCGGCCTTAGCTCCCGTGCAACCACAGGCTTCGTTTCATCGGCATCAGGATCCGCACCCAGCATGCCAGCAACACGGTCCTGCGATTTTTACCGCAATTCGATGCCGACAAATAAATCCTCATTCTGGAGAAACAACGAAAATCCAGGATCAAATTAAGAGGAAAACGCATCTGGTGGTTGCATCAAGTGTTCCGCCTACCCCCGACAAGTTACTGCTGGAATCGGTCTTCAACTGAGCCACCACCTACACATGACAGGCTTTCTGGCCGTATCTCCCACCGGCCACTTCGAAGGGCCACATTCATGACTCGTCATTCGAAAGGACAGAAAAGCTGCCTGCCAACTATCAAAGCCACTTGCCTAACATCAGTGTTTTACCTCACCCTTCTACCGCCCAGCCTGGACTGCTCTTCCACAAACATGCCGGCGCCACTTAACCAAACCTCCTCATGTGCCAACGGAGATTGTGGCTCAGCTATCGATGTCAAGAGCAAGAACTTTCAATGACCTTGGTGATCATTTATTCACCGTTGCCGATTTATCACCAAATTAATTGGCTACTGTAAACCAAAATTTGGGTCCGGTGCACGTCTATTTCACCGAAATTGTCCTTAAACCGGAGGACGCGATCTACGACTTCCAATGTCTGCCTTTCGGCTTGAATGCTGTTCCCAGGAGTTTCACACGTGCTCAAGCTAGTCCTGGCTGCCCTTCATTGAAATCAAGTCTCTGCAAGCGCATATTTGGATGATTGGCTCAGTCAGGCTTCTTCTTCACAATCTAGACTTCACTACGTCCCATGTCACCTGACTAGGCTTCGGCGTCAACCTCTCCAAATCGCGCCTTACTCCGGCCAGGAAATCTGTCTTTCTGGATGGGGCCTTGACTTTGTGACGACAGTCATGCCCCCTCCAGAAAGAATGGCAGACCTTGTCGTGACAACACCCTCGTTTCGACAGTCTTCCTACCACACTCGGTCAGAACTTAATTCCCTCATAGGAAAACTAGATTTCATGGCAAATCTGATTCCTTACGGTCGATGGATGACTGCCGTTTCATTACTATCGCATCGACACGTGAGGAGGTCCTCTCCTTCAAGCATTACCTGTCGCCCCACAGATACTTAGTGCCTTTCCACTCGACGCTTTCCTTTGGTGGTCAGATATCCCTAGTCCTCTCCCAAGCAGTCCCGCTGCACGAACCTCGGCCAGACCTCCAACAGATGCCTCCCTGAATGGCTGGGAGGCCCACATTGCACATCACCCGGTCTCTGGGTAATGGACGATCCACGACCAAGATCCCATCTACGTCCTCGAACTGAAGGCATTTATTTCTCAAGGCCCCACACCACTTTCAGGAATTGGTTTCGGGGAAGGTAGTACAGGTCCTGGCAGTCAACACCACTATCGTTGCTTACCTATGGAAGGAGGGCTGGACGAAATCTTGCCAACTTCACAAAGTCATGTCTGCAATCTTTCGGCTCTATATAGATCTGGGCACAACGATCCTGCCTCTCCACATCCCTGGCAACTGGAATATCACTGTAGATTCCCTTTCTCACTGTAAATTTCCTTCGGAGGAATGAACTCTGAAGGATTGCATCTGCAAGTTGCAGTTCGCCACATGGAGCGCTCTTGAGTCTACTTGTTTGCCACGAGGCACAATGCCAGACTTGCCCGTTTCGTCAGCCTGGTCCCTGACGATCAAGCCTGGCCAGTGAATGCGCCCAGTGGGAGAACCTTCATGGCTACCTCTTCCTCCGTTTCATCTTCATCATCAGGTCCAGACGAAAAGCAGGTCTCGCTGCGAATTCCTGCCAATTGGCCGTCCGCAGCATGGTTCCCTTAACTGCTGGAACTTCTTGTCGATGATCCAAGAAGTCTAGTAAGCATACCAGACGTCCTATCAAGATATTAGGGGAACCGGTTCCACCCATCTCCACGCCCTGCAGCTATACGGGTGGCTACTATCACCCGACTCATCCAGGTTGGGTGGGAGTTTGACGAGCAAGCAAGTCCGCATTGCAAGTAAAGCCATCTGGGATTCTGCCAGCAATGTCTATGACAGTAACCGGCAGCGATTAATCCTGCCGATCCTCCTCTGCATGAACTTTTTATCTTTTCAAGGAGGGCCATGAAGGGTCTACCATCCTGGTCTATTGTTCGGCCTTTCTCGACGATTTCCATGTTGCATCATTCGTCAAGTCCTTAAAAATTGCATGGCCCGCAACTCGTCGCTTTTTTCCTCTCGTTAGTTTTGAACTTCCTTATGAAGGCTCCTTACGTGCCCCTAGGGAACTGGTAATCAACCTGCTTACCCAGAAGACTTGAAATTAAAAACCTTCTGAGCCTTCCACCCCAATCATCATTCCTGCACTTGAACCAGAATGTCTGCCCTGTGCGTGTTCTGTTTTTACGTACAGAGGACCGACAAATGTGAATTGCGAAAAGGTAGAACTCAGCTTTTCTTCCCATTCGACAGATTTTGGTATGACATCGGCCAGGGTGATCGCAAATTGGATCAAGACTTACAGGGTTCAGACAAAACCTGGAGAACCTGGAAATCTCAGAAAATGAGCCAAAATCTCAAGGGAAAACAAAATTTTTTTGAAAATCGGGGAAAAGACAGAAATTTGAAAAAAAAAGTGTTTGTCTGATCTGTAAGTTCCATTGAATTAGCAGATCTGAAACAAAATCCTACGCTAGTAGCAAATATTTTAATTTGTGCTTAAATATGTTCAGGTATTTAAGATGTTACTTCAATAAACCAAATCTTTTCTGGGATGTTGGAATTATTTTTTTAGTACAAATATTCATAAAAACATTAGCTACTGCCCGTTTCCCTTACTAAAGATCTTGTAAACACCTGGAAATTGCCATTGGATACACCTGGAAATCCTGGACATGTCAGGGAAATTGAGAATTATAAAAATTGTCTGAACCCTGATTTGTCATCACCGCTTACGAGGATTTGGACATTAGCTCCACAAAAAGCAACATCAGGATCACGGCCCTCGAGCTTAGAGGCATCTCCACGCCATGAACCTTCCACAGCAACATACTGATCTCTAAAATCCTTGAAGCGTCTTCATGGAGAAGGATTTTCGTCTCACATCCCATTACCTGAGTGAAATGGCTACACAAGCTAATGACCTTAACCTTCAGGGCTCCATTGCCACAGCCAGACATGTTCTCTAGCCACCTTAAAACTCTTTACCGCTCAACCCTGCCGCAACATCCCGCAAAAAACTTGCGGCCGCTTTTCCTCAACCCACTGCAACCGGCCACCATGCTTAGTGTTCGTTTGGAGCGCATGGAATGGCTTGGAATAGGTTTGTGTGGTGGTTGCTGACAGATCAGAACACTTTCTACAACAGCTGACAGGCCTTTTTGGCAATGACAATCATCGTCGTACGTGATCAAATGCGGGTAACCAATGAAACTGCTCGTTTGTTTTTTCGGATGGTTACCCACAAATTTATTGGTTTTTACTGAATAATTTTTCAGTACTTTAATCCTATTGATCTGCCTCTTCCATCAATGGAAAGGTATCGTCGAGACGATTTAAATGGTGTATTGGAATGTCCAAATCAGTCAAAAATTGATGAAAAAACAGAAATTTGGTCAAAACGACACGTTTTGTCTGCGACTGTGCCATGGTCGCACGTTGCACCTCTGCCTCCGGGGGGGCTTCTGGAAGGAGGAAGCGCTATGACGTTGAGCCGCCTGCAAAACGTCAGATGCTGTGTTGTAGAGCAATGGTGATGTAAAATTCGCAGGTAATACTTCGTTTTTACAAAGATTGTGCATTAGCAGACAAAAAAAAAACGAATGCGACATCAATTTGGCCAAAATGTCTTCATTATCGGAAGATATTTGCCCTCGAAATCCCACAACAATGATAGTGATGTACGGATTGGCTGTGTAATGGCGGCGGTTATGAACTGAAACGGGACAGTACGTCAGACAAATTTGACACACGGTTGACTACTTTTCCATTTTTGGGCAACATTTGGACCATTCCACGATTTTCCAGTAGGTTCAACTCTATTCATTATGGGTACTTTTTATTCGGCTATTTCTCTGTATAAATGAACCGTTTTAGGCCAACTCGTCAAACCAATGCAAATATTCGCGATGACACAATATCAGCACAATTGAAAGAAAAGCTTACAATTACATCGGCATGAATATCCCCAGAACCTAAATTATAAATTAGTATTACAGATTATTGACTTAAAGCCAAATTTTTATTTTGCGAAGGAGTTGCAAAAACGAGGCTTACACAAAAATTGCGGTGCTAAGAATTGGCTGATCACTCAATTACAATCTGTTGTTCAAAAGTTTGACCGCTATCAATTATAAGCGTAATGTTTATTAGTTTTATTATCTTTCAGCTATTTAGACAGAGATGAAGCAATTATGCAGGTTTCGTTGCTTTTTCCCCCCTTTTGCTTTCGTTCTTTTATTTTTATAGCCGACGAAAATATTAGTTACCTATTTTTATAGCGTTTCCCTCCTTTTGAGTTATTAATTCCCTATAAAACTTGAAACGTGGCTTCCCAGCCAGGCTTGTACTACTGCGCATGTGCAAGGATGGGCTGGCTATATAAACTCGGCGCAGCCGTCCGATGGCATGCGATTGCCTTGAGCTAATCCATCCTCTTCTCATCCACCGGTCCTCTGGACCAGCCATCCTCGTCCGCCTCACCCGCTTCCGCAGGATGTCTTCCAAGATTATACCGGTTGAGGCTCCGCTCCCGGCCATTCCTTCTGCAATCCTTGGATCCGCAGGTCGGGGGGGCTACTCCGTGCTCCCCTAGGATTAGGATACTTCCACCTCCTCGGTGACACGTCGTCGGTCCGGACGCGTCCCTACTCGGCGATCCTCAACTGTTCGACAGCCGCTCAATCCGCCGTCCTCTACTTTCCTGGTGTTAATAACCTCATTTCCTTCTGAAGCAACCAGGGGTGCTTTTCGTAGAGGCCGATCCGCCTCAGGTCGCGTCCCATACATCTCACAGGCATCATCCTCTTCACCTGCTGGTCCAACGATCCTCGGACGTGCACATCGCCATCCGCCTCCGTTCTTAACTTCACCAGCCTTCGCTGCTCCCCTTGGATCATCAAACCAGCCTTCACCTACCTTTCATCCGCCAGACTCGATCCGCCTGCCTGTTCCCTTTCTGACCTTTCAACGACGCTTCTGCGTTCCTGTCCTTTCAACCTGCGTGCTCCTCCTCTCTCGACAATATACAGGTAACGATCCTCCTCCGCCCTCTTCACCTACTCTAGTGGACCTGCTTTGTGAAGAGCTGCCAGGCTCTCCAACTTTGACATCCACTACACTATTCTGGGACAACAGTCGCCGGACTTCTTACCTCTTTCGATGTCTCCACCGATCCTTCGTTCCCGTAAAGTTTCGGTCCCAGGCATCACTGCCCTGGCACCAACGAATCACACATCCCTCAGCATGTCTTGTTCCATTACCTTCACTTACTCTCGCAGTGTCTCCTGCACATCCGTCGTTACTCCGCCTCACGGTCCGCATCCTCCAGAAGACTCTAACATGTCGTGATCCTCCACACTTTGCCATTGAAGCGCATGCAGTCCTGTTTCTTCCCCTTTTCCTTTCAAAAAAACAAAAAAACAACAAGAAACAGAAAAGAACACAAAATATTGAACCAAAAACTACGGGTAAGACGTTCACACCTAGTGCGGACTTAATCCATCCAAGATCCACGATAAGCAAATTCCGTTGAATTCCGACCACGATCCGCCCCCGCCGCTCTCTGTCCGCATTCGTCTCGCTATGATCCTGCGTGTGGGTCCTTTATGACTCAATTTTCTTCATCCTGTCTCCGTCCCTTTTTCAAGCCGACCCGTGCCACCTTTGATCTTCAAAAAGACGCCGAAGGACACCCTACGTCAAATAACAAGACCATTGACTTTTACGAAAATTAGCAAGACGCCTATCGATCCTCGTGAGTCACAGCCTCCCTATCCGCCTTCGTCCTCCGTCCGTCATGAGGAGCGCTCATTCTTCATCACTCTAAGTCGCCTGCATGACATTTTTAATAAAAAAAAACAGACTACCAACAACATCGATTCCCAGAGTACTGTGCAGAGACACTAGGAAAAAAGGGATACCATAATATCAGCATTTTGCTCCGTCTATCCACACGCAGTACCATGAGACATGTAACAGGTTCCAGCACCACGGTGCTGCATCCGCAGGCCATGCTGTGCTTACAAGTTCCACCACCAGACTCCACTTCAGTCGTCTGCCTTGCTTTTCAAATTCGCATACCCAACGGTTTCTCTTGTCCTCCCTAGCACACAACATGTCCGACTCTTCGTCCGAAGATCCCGTCCCTCGTGCCGGAACAACACCACCAAAGGATGCCTTAAACACGAAAGAAGTTGATGTTGCTTCTCCAACAGCGTGTAACTACTTGGGTTTTGCTGGAAAATACACCGCATTTCATTTTGACCCACATCCCTGCTGCCAACACCACAGGCAGTGTAATGGGCTGGATCGGAACTGCTGGGTTTGTGTTGCCATCTCACCAAGTCGCTGGACGCTCATCCGCAAAAGACAACTCCAGTCCCGGCAAAGGATGCTACGTGCGGCTCGTAAACGTGAGGAACAGAAAAATTTTTCTCAAAGCCTCCAAACGTGCTGCAGACGGTCTGCTGCACCCCGTTCATCCTCATCAACGGCCTACTCTTTCGGCTACGGAGGCGATCCCCGCAGTTGCTGGTACGTCCGGAGTGAAATTGACGGCAAAAATCAAGATTGCTCGACATCGTCTTGTTCCTGCTAAGGTGCCGTCCTCAACTTCAAAATCACAACCATCCTCTCAGAAGCCACATCCTCCATTGTCATCCACCCCCGTCCGTATTCAATCCTCATCCCCTGCCAAGACTTCAAGTTTTCTCTCCAACTAATGCGCCATCCCCTTCATGTCCGACTCCGTTCCCAACTTTTGCAGTGATCCGCTCAGCCATTACACGGGGCCTTACAGCTCTCTGCCAAAGAACAAGAAAATCTTGACTTTAATTTACGATTTCTTAACTATCTTTTCGGGTTCAAGACGGAACTTAACACCCACCGGTCCGCCCAATCCGCAACATCGGTTCTTCACGAAACTGCTGCAGAAGCAGAAGCACTGCGGTCCGAAAATGTTCCCGCGCCCGCCGTCTTAGGCTTGCTCCGTCCTCCGCTCCCACTCAACCGCCGCTACACCCTGCCTCTGCGGCTGCATCCGCCTCGCCCCCGGTCCTCCAGGTTCATCAGGATGCTCCATCCGCACTACCGTCTCCACTAAGGGACCCCTCCGCCACATCTTGTGGATGTCATACTCCCGACAACGATCCTCCCACAGTGGTCTCAGCCTCTCCAGTTTCACTCTGGCTGGATGCTCTCGCCACCAGTCAGTTCCACAAAATTACCTCGTATTCCATATGGTAATATGACAATGCACAGAGTTTCGTTCCCGTATATCATGGCATCATCTTCCACATCTTCCACAGACGTCATGCCATGCTCCCATGCTTCTGGTGTGTCTCTGGGATTCCGTGTTCTCCCTTCATAAGTACTCTCTAGTGTTTTAACCTTGAAATGTTTGGACTGCTTCGAAACTTTTCGGTATGGTTCCTGTTTCATCCGCCTCCCGTCGAAAGACGGTACGATCACGATCCTCGCCAGTTTTTTCAATAGAACTTCTCTTTCGTCTATCTCCAACCCGGGGATGGAACATTCGGCTTCAAAATCTTTTAGTGAGGATCCTGCTTCATCCGCCTCCCATCCGCAGACAGTGCCATCACGATCTTCATCAGTCTTCTCGTTAGGATTTTCCTTTCACTTGCCTCCCAGAGTTTTCGGCTCCATATCAGCTAGCTTTTTGTTGCCACGTCCCATGATGCACGGTTTCCTTCTTTTACCACCACCTTGCATTCACCATCCGCTCTTCGCATCCTCTACGATCTGACTCTTCAATTAGTCTCCTGCCATGAACATTATCGGTCCTGAGTGCGTCCGATCCGCCAACAGCTATTGTCCTACGAAGGAAGTCTGCTCCATTTCTTCCTATACCGGCCACAACTCCAGCCACCAGTCCGCCTGCCAGGAGATCATCCTCCCAGCAAGGTAGGAGTTTACGGTAATTATTTTTTGATTCTCTACCTTGTACCTCACGGTGTTAAAACCCCTGCTGCGGTGCTCTCTTCTGCTTCTTTAACCATTATTACAAATCTTATCATTCTTACCGCAATACCTGGTCTCACTGAAGGATACTACTTCCTGTCGCAGCGGACCGCCTCTGATCCGCTCAGTGTTACTCCAATTCAGTGATAATTGGCCTAGGATTCAGGGTTGTTTACCAGTGACTACTTCCCGTGGATGCCAGCTTGTACAAGAGAGGACAGCGAACCTAGCCCTCCTCCGGGTTACAAAGTCCGCTATAAAAATAGGTAATTGCAGGGCCTGCACCTGCTTAATTTTAGTTGTTACTTCCTAACCAAAAATATACATTACCTTAACTCCCACCCAGGCCTCCCCTCCACTGTCTAGGTTCTGGGTGTGGGGAAATTATGCCATCGGACGGCTGCGCCGAGTATATAGCCAGCCCATCCTTACACATGCAGTAACAAGCCCGGCTGGGAAGCCAACTTTCAAGTTTTCTAGGGAATTAATAGCTCACAAGGAGGGAAATGCTATAAAAAGTAGGTAATGTATAATTTCGGTTAGGCAATAAAAACTAAAATTAAGCAGGTGCAAGCCCTGCAATTTAATTTTTTTTCACCACCCCCCTCCCCACAACATCACCACCACCATGAACGAAAACAAAAGCAAAAAAAAAGTGCTGAAAAATAGGCCTATAAGATGCAGAGTCGTGTCAAGAGTGCCTTATTTTATTGGCAAGTAAAAGAAATGCTGTGCGAACCTAAACACTAGCTTGCCAGTGTGCATCCCTAGCATTACATTTTATTAGGTTTCTATAGGCCTGCATTGACTTCCAGTACTTTATGAATCTACCTGATGTAACTGCTGAATGTGAAATAATACTTGGCTGACAATATAAACTGCATATGTGAAGACCTCGTATGGCGACGATCAGGGGAGCATAAAATTCTTAAATGGACAAAATTTCCCACAAAACTTTCCAGCAGGTTTTTCAAATTTCCGCAGCCTTTCACCGTGTAGGCAAGCCATTTTTTTTTTAGTGATTTTCCACAGTTTTCTGGAAGTTCCCAAAAACTTCGTTCTAGCGTTCTGGCATATTCTGCACACCTGGCTACGATTACTACGTTACACAAAATATTGCAAAACTGGAAACTGCTTTGAAGAGCACCACCCACCATCCTAATTTTCTTTTTTTTTTTTTATTACTAACGAAGGTAGCTAATGAAGGTGTAATAGATCTAACAATATTTGCTGGCTGTACTGAAGTGTGTAGACTTCACTGCACTAGTAACTGCCCCTTAATAAATATCTGGGGCAAAATCTGAGGAGAAGCATTAAAGCGAGTCAGATGTACAAGTGGGAAAGTGTGAAGCACCATGCAGTAACCGCTTCTGTTATAGCATTTGCTGAATAAATCTTCTGCTTCATTCCCTATCGTTCCCTGGTTTTTCTGCTGTGCGAAGTTGTAACCCTGGGGTGCTCGTCAGGTAGTGCCCACCGCCAGGTCAGACGAGGTCTACGATAATGATAAAATTACAGGTAATGTATTTTTCGAATGGCACTGAGAAACATTAAAATGCCGGGTGCCACCGGCTAATTTTTGTTTCTAATGCCTAACTGAAAATATAAATACCTATACCCACCCTACCTCCTCTTGTACCACGTTGACGTATTAAGAATGTAAGAAAAAACACTGTCGTGCCTTGGCGCTTTGAGGGGTGCGTTGACATGTGCATTTGGATTACTGAGCTGGAAGGCAATATGCCTTTAAATCCACTTTTTTAGGGAAAAATCATTTGAGAACTAGAATGCTAAATTTACAGGTAATGGACATATTCGGTTAGGCACTAGAAACAAAAATTAGCCGGAGGCACCCGGCATTTTAATGTTATTATAATGTTTATCCTTCAAAATTCAGCACAATTCGTTGCTTAAACTACTTGCTAACCATCGGAAGTTTCGGTAACATTAGTGCAGAATAAGACCGTGACCTGTGCATTGGTGCCATTCAATCATTCGTATTCCTGATCTGGATTCAGACTAGCAAGAATGTAATGCCTGCGTTCTCAGATCTAACCATCGCTAACCTTCAAAGGTCAAGTACAACAGAAGAACAGGTGAAGAACAGAAAAGGAAGCCAACTTGACAACGTTGCGTAAAATTGCAGCAGCGCACACGCTTCCTTGTCATGAATTGCGAAGTCAGTTTTGAAAGTTTGTGATGGTTAGAAATAAGCTTTAACTTTGAATTATGTTAGATATTGAAAGCATGACGGTATAAAGAACTAAATTTGTGAAATGAGAATACAGGCATTGCATTTTTGCTAGACTGAATTCGGATCACGCACGTTAATGATCGATCACGTTGACCTAAAACATGTACTTTTGTGATACAAATGCTCCCATGGATCATGTTGGATTAAAAGTTGACTTTTCTTAACCCTCTGGGCCCTAAGGTTTTCTTTTCTTAACTCAAACGTATATAATGTAAAGCCGATATATCGGCTTCTAGGGCCCAGAGGGTTAAGTGTATGAAGCTCTTAATTTTACTGCAGTACAACCAAGATTTAAGGGAATGAAACATTGATTTTGTGGAGAATCTGATACCAAAAGCAGAACATTTGGTTTAACGATCCTACTGGACCTCTTCTAGGGTTAGTCCGATACTGATATCGGTATCAATATAATCTCTATTTACCAGTATTTTTGCCGTATCTGTACCAGACCACTATAAGGGTACGATAACAGATATTAGTTACGCCAAGTAACGCAACCTTTTCCCCACAAAACTTCACACCAAGTGCAGCAAAAACAACACCCAAGTGAGAAAAACAAAGCCATTTGCTCAGTTTGTAATGAAGATTTGTTACGTGATGGTGCCAATGCTCTAAATTTTACAAGGACCAACTTAAAATCTGACTAGAAGATAAAATGTACTGAAGCCAAAGTAGAAATAAAGAGTAAAAATTCTGTTATTGTTGCAAAGAACTTTTGGATAATCTTAGAAGTTGGAACCCATACAAAATCAGAAATTGATGTAGCATTTGTATGGAAATTAAATATTTGGTCATGTTTTTTAATATATCTAGGGATCGACCGAGTCCGGATATGTCCGGATCCGGCGCCGGATAACGCGGTATCCGGCAAGATCCGGATCCGGCCATTATATTGAGCCGGATACCGGTTGCAACACAACCAAAACTTGTCGCCGTAAACAGGTTGCATGCCTCGGTAAGATAAATCGACGTAAGATAACTAAGCGATCTACGGGTATAAAAAATTGCAGATGTAATAATTATAGTGTAAATTAGTGCACAAAAATATACTTGGGATAATCGTATTAGGTTTTCATAACTAAAAAAAAAAGTTGAAGTTCGACTACGTAAATAGCTTATGAAAATATTTATCTTCCGTTGCAGTACATGGGATACCTTGAAACGATGGTCCTCTGGTTATTCCTCCATTACAGCGTTGTTTACGGTTTCCGAAATCCTTTTTTTAAAGTTTTTATTACCGTAGAAGTAGTTTAAAGTTGTTTTATTCCTAATTTATATTCGCTATCGGTGATAACGGTCAGTTTACGGCCGTCATCGTGCGCCCACTCCCTGCCGGCTGTTCGCCAATTGACGCGCACGTGTTGGCTTCAATGGCTGTGACCTTGACTAGCTTCGCGTGACGTCACTTGCGACTGGCTCCCGCACGATAGTGATCATGTGCTATACACGTGCAAATTGGGGAATCCCAGCTTTCCAACGCGACCAAGATGGCGGCCGTTTTTGCGTTGAGTTACGACAGCTTGAACCAAGGTCTAGTTTTAGCAAACAAAAGCAATTTCACGTCAATTTTGACGATACGGCCAACAAAAACATCAATTAAGGTAATAAAAAGATGATATTAAATTAAATGAATCCCAAAATAGGCGTGCCAAAGTACCTAATTGTTGGAATTAGGCTGCACCTCCATTGTATGCAATGGCGATTTTTCTTTGCAAACGGCACTTTGAATCGAGAGTGCGTCGGGAGTTTAGAAACGGTTTTGAAGTGACGATAAATCGGTGTTTTGACGCCAAGGGGTTAAATTCGGAAAGTAAGACGGTTTAATGACGACATCAAGAACTAGCAAGAAATAATGGCATGATAAACCAAAGATGTTGCAAGAGTCGAGACAGTTTTGTTTATGAAATGAAAAAAAATGCAGCTTTTTTTATGTTGATTTCATTCTTTTTTTTGTGCTTTCGGTCTTTGTTATACTGTACGCAATACAAAACGGAACGAAAGCAATTTATAGCAGTAAATAATAGGGATAGTCCGATATTGATATCGGTATCATCTGTATTTATCGGTATTTTTGCCATATCGGTATCGGACCACTATAAGGCTTCCAAATACAGATGTTTGTTATGCCAAGAAATGCAACCGTCTTCCCTGCAAAACTGACCACCAAGTGCAGCAAAAGCGAAGCCATTTGCTCAGTTTGGAATGAAAATGTGGCACTTGTTGGTTCTGCTGCTGTAAGTTTTGCAACAACCAACTGAAATCTAACTAAGAAAATGAATGTACTGAAACCATAAGTAAGAATAAGAGTAAAAATGCTGTTATTGCTGCACAGAACTTATTGGATAATCTCAACAGTTGAAACCCAAGCAAAACCAGAAACCGAAGTTGCATTGTTTGTACAAAATATAAACTTTCAGTCTTGATTTGTTATTATCGGTATCGACATCTGTATCTGTATCGGATCGGATCGGATCGGTTTACCTTTCATCGGTATCGTATCGTATCGGTAAGAAGTCATATCGGCCGATCCCTAGTAAATAACAGACCTGTTGTGATTTGATTTAGTTTTAATGCAACCAAAATTCAATAATTTGATAATCTAAAATAAATAAGTGGACTACATAACTGGTTTCACAAATACTTCAAAATTTTGCTAATTATTTTTCGAAATGAAGCAGTAGACTAATCAATGAGAAATCCTTCAACTAGAAAAATGTAATCTGACTGATTAACCTAATGAGTGCTTTAACTGTTTCAAAAAAAATTTGCAGAATTTAGCAACATTGCAAAAACAGTTCTGTAGCCTACATGCAATTATACTATTCTGGTACTCATAATAGCGTTAAGACTTCTACGTGTTTAATGTAAGAAAATAATGTGAAACAAAGCGAAAATCAACACCATAGCTGCAACTTATAAGGGGGAAAAAATAAAATTCCTTTATTTCGTTTTTGTGTGTGAATTACCCGGTATCAGGTACCGGTCCGGATCCGGAACCGACCCGGCACTGACGTCAATTTATCCGGAACCGACCCGGATCCGGCAAAACTGTATCCGGTCGATCCCTAATTATATCTGATCGGATCGGTAAAAACTCGTATCGGCCAATCCCTAACCTTTCTCTGCAGTTGTCAATGGCGTTCCCACTACTTTTTACTAATGGTGTACTGTTTTCTCTTACGAGGTCCATTAAATGGATCATGTCCTGCGCGAACATCTGTCATGTAATGCCATGACCTGCCCATTAGCTGTACCTTCTAAGGATGTCCAGAAATTAAAATTGCACACAATTTTGGTCTACTTAGTTTATTTTCTCCTGGTCAGTTTTTGGGGGTAAATGTCGACTCTAGATCACTATTACTTGGATGTGTCAATAAAGCCAGTTCAGTCAATAAATCAATTGTCCTAACAGCACTCCTCTAGTGTTAGTGCTCTTTTAACTCAAATAATGTCTAGTATTTTTACGTCCCACATAGGATTTCTCAAGTCTTTCCATCGTTGCTACGCTCAAGACATAGGAGTAGGGCGGTATTCGGAAGCAAAATTCCCAAAATGGTGGCCTGGAAGCCATTTTGTTTTGATAAAAACAAGGAAAAACATTGATGCACTAATACTGCGTTAGTATTTCGACGTGTCGTATGACAGAATAAAAAAAAAATTGTAATTGATGTATGCAGTTGGAACGGCTGACATACCAACAGGACACTACTAAAAATCGGATTGCGTGGTGTACTGAAGAATATCTATTACATTGCACATTATATTAAAAAAAATTGATTCGTAAGTTTTGCTTCTACAATTCGGCAAATGACCCAGAATCTTGTGTGCGGTGATGCAATTACTGACCAGGTTAGTTTTCATTGGATGCTGATACTGGTTTTCTTACAAAAAACGAACTGAAAGCTTCGTTGTTTTAGTTTCCCGTCCCTTTGTTCTTGTTCATCAAACTTTTACATCTTTTAACTCTTTGAACACCACATTTTCAGTAAATTCAGCAGGTAATGGGGGGTGGGGGCTGTAGGAGAAATATTGCGCTGAGGGTACGTGAGGTTGACTACTTACACACGAAAATATTCACACGAAAATAGTGATAAATTCCACATTGAATATAACACGTCAATTTTTGTTAGGCTACTCAATACAAAGTAATTGTTTTACTAGTGTTTTATAATTATCTTCATTATTATTATTTTTAATTTTAAATCTGTGGGTAAAACTAATATCGAACCAATAAAACTAAGGTGAGTCTTCCTGTTACGGATTTTTTAAAAATCGTAACTTTCGGGGGCTATTAAATATCCCGCCCCTCCCTCCCTGGCCAGTTTGCCACTGTGCAAACAGGACATCATTCGCTTTGCTCACTCGTTCAATAGGAAACACCACAAATACGCATAATAAAATACTGTAATATATCGCACCCGAAAAGCAATGAGGATAGCGCAGTAGCTAATGGCGAAGTCGATGCGCGCGTCGCATTCATTGTACCGTCCAGATGCAAGCATAAAAATTCGGTGTACCATCCAGATCACCGCAAAGGTAAGTGGCGACTCACTTTGTATTGTGCTGCACAATAAGAGGAGCCACCTCGATGTCTACGTACAGTCTGTAACGACCGCAATGTTGAGCTGACTTGCCGAAATGTGCAGTTACACGCATTTGTCAGCGGCAATTTTTCGCTTGAGCGCACACCTTTACGCTGACGTAGGGCTGACGTCGTCCACTGATCATGTAGTATCGGACGACGGTTTTTTGCTCGGACACCTTGTTAGAGGTTAGTACACTAAAAACGTCTTAACTAAATGCTATAGAGCATAATACCTTTCATCCTTGCACACTGCAACTCTCCCACCCACATACTTGAATTTCGTCGGATCAGAATGAACAAGTATCTGGTTTTTGAGATGTTGCTGAACCGATTTGCATTCACTCGTTTTTTTGGGCACAACCGCATTAATTCGACACGTCAAATTAAAAAAAAAAAAAACCTCCGGCAGGGTCTAAAGGAGGATGACATTACAAGAATGACAGCATTACAAGTCTTGTTACAGAGCACATAACTGTATATCGACAATCCTTGGGGGAAGCAGCAGGAAACAATGGATTGACAGGAAGTTGACAAGTAGAATGGAAACATTATTAAACAATAGGACAGGGATTTAAAATGCTAAAAGTTCCCAACACAGTGAATACTAGTAAGTTGCTAAATTCAATTAGCAAGTCAATTACAAAACGTTTTTCTTGTTGCTTGGGAAAAGTCCAATACCTGTCAATTTTTGCATTGATGTCTGGTGGATGCTGCCTTGGACCTTGAGATCTCAAAATGTTGTAATCAGCCAGATCGTCAACCCCGTCCCGCGCGGGCCTCTTTATAAGAATGGTAGTTCCCAGAGTTTGTCATTTCTTTTTGTCTCAAGCAATCATCCTGGACAGTCGCTCGTTCTGCCTTCTTTCGTCCGATGGAACCCTCGCGTTCCGTCCCGCTTCTTACGTCTCCTGGCCGCCACGTTGGCTGCTGACATTTCTTGTCACAAGCCAGGTCTGCCCCCCCGCTGCAAGCTGCTGCTTCCAGCCGACGCCTTCTTGCTGAATTGCCTGGCATGGATCAATCTCCACCCCCATTGTGTGACTGCTTTCAGACGGCTTGCCCTTGGCTCACCGCACGCTCCTATCAGCTGCTTCATGCTACTCATTCCCGCTCGACCCGGCTGTCTCCGATGCCTATTACGGCTAAAGTCCCTCGCCTGCTCTGCAGCTGCTTTCGCCCGGGCCTCCTACCCTCCATCCCGACTGGGCCGCCGTCGCCACTTCGTTACGGCTGAAAGGCCGACCCACCAGCCGCCTCCTCAACTGCTCCGTCCGCCATTTTGTTGTCGCCATGGCAACTTTACTTGTAGACGCCCCCTGCGTTTCGGGTAAACCTTGAACTGCCGGACCGCATGATGGTAACATCACTACCCTACAGTTTAAAAATTAAAAAAAATCTAGCACGGACTGAAGTGCAAGACTGAACTGAAGTCAACAAAGCTGTCAACACTTCAGCTTTACTCATGCCCCTGGAAGAATTTTGCAAGTAGTCTCAAACTTGGATATTCCATTTCACTTTTGAGTGGAGGTCTTCAAACCATGAATTCCACAAGACATTTCTTACGTTGCGTAATTGATTCCACGTTTTAAGTGAAGTTCTCCAGACCGAGTTTTCTGCAACTAGTCTCATGCGTGGCATAATTGACACCGTGTTTTGAGTGAAACTCTTCAGATTTCTGCAACTTGTTTCAAACGTGGCATAATTGATTGCACGTGTGAGTGAGGCTCTGCAGACCAAGATTTCTGCAACTTGTCTCGTGCGTGGTATACTTGACTCCACGTTTGGAGTGAAACTCACCAGACCAAAATTTCTGCAACTCTTCTCTGATGCACCATCTTGTCATGTTAAGAGTGATGCCCTTTGAACATACAGCAATAAGTGACGATGTTTCAATCTAAGGAAGGAAAACGCCAGCTTCGGAACCCCCAGGGAGCTCTCTAAGGTGCCCGCCACCATTTTTGACGAGGTCTGCCTGTCAATGCAAAAATTGACAGGTATTGGATTTTTTCCAAGCAACAAGAAACTAGAATTTGCCGGCCCCATGAAGGCCTGCTAAAATTTGTTTTGTTGGGGGGGGGGGGATAAAAAAGACCCCCTAATTTCCGCGATTTTGCGATACCGCAATTTTCGCAACTTGTTTACTATAGTAGATTTTGATCCCGTTTTTGAAGAGGGGGGTTGTATGCAGTTCACTGACGCCAAAAAACAAAATTTGCGATCGCAAAAAATCCATTTTCCCGCAAAATTCGCGTAATTTCACCCATCTAAAAATAAAAATTAATTTCCGGCAGAAAAAATATTTATTTATTCCTGAAAACCGTAAATTCTCAGCTCACTATCATCAAACGTAAACGGAGCAGTCGCGCGAGCAAAGGAAAGGTCCAATGCGCATGCGCTACGGCGCGTCGCTTCCATTTCCTGTACCACTTCCGGTCCACTTCCGGGTCGCTTCGCGCTGCTTGTAGTGGTTGTGGAGCGGTCAGCGAGCAGTCAACTAGACGTAATGGCGAATAATCCTTCTCACATCGGGAATAAAACCGCACTAGATCGACTGAAAGAATACAAAGGCCGTTTTTATAGTAGTGATGGACTGCTTTTTTGCAACGTTTGCGAGGTTACGGTGGACCATCGACGGAAATCTACCATCGACGTTCATCTTGGTGGAGTGAAGCACACTGCCCGTGAAAAGCAACAACAGGAACAACGGCAAAGAAACGCCAGCGAAAACACATCGCAAGACAAAGGAAG